>JAZKJV010000886.1:724729-888516 GCA_037367405.1 Ottelia alismoides
TGTGGTTTGGTTCAACTGGTTCAATCGGGTTTAAGCGGTCCAACCGTATTTTGACCGGTTTTGACTGGTTTTTAGCTTCGGAATAAAAACTGGGTGGTTGGACCGTTTTTCCTCCGATTCTTGGTTTAACCGGTTCAACCGGCCGGTTCGGTTCGATTTTTAAAACCTTGGTTGTGATACAGATATACCTGGTATCGATTTTTTGTATTGTTTAGATAACAATTATAATGAACTATATCTATATTGAACTATTATTGCTTAGATAACAATTGTGGTATGTATAATTACATCCATTTATGTTATAATTGCTAGAGCATCTATTGAAAATTGAAGGTCAACAAACAGTAAGTTACAAATACAGTCATAGAAGTTATTGATTACTTAAAGAGTGGTTGGATTAGACTGAGAAAAATTATAATCCGTTAAGGTTGGATTAGATATAGATTAATGTAAAATCCAATTCAATCCGATCCATGTGCTCGCTAGTTGTTTTTTTTAAAAATAGAACATAAAAAATCTAGGACAATGTCATCATGAGGCATGCATGACATAATGATGTTTGCATGGAGAATGCGAAACTAACACATCTTCCTTCTCCCTTTTGTTCTCTTCTCCCATCCCCATCCCCATATACTAATATAATTTTGACCCGTCTTTGTCAAACTTTATATACAGCTTGAATATATTTTTAATCATCATATATGTATACACATTAATTAATTAATTAATTAATTAATTAATATACATATAAGGTGAGACAGCTATTGAATGAGATTGGATGGATGCGTGTCTTACCAGTTCGTCGTTTTCATTTCCCTTTTTTCCATTTTCCACTCTACGCTTCCATCAACATGTACTCTTTGATGCAAAACTACAATATTACGAGAAATTATAGTATCTTGGATGAATCTTGCGAGACGAGGAATAATTCATCAAACACACACACATGTATAGGGCTTAATGGAGCTACCTTAAGGTGGGAAGCCGACTTGCTATCTCTACTCTTATTTTTTAGGTTTTTATCAGTTGTGTCCCTCAGAGATCTTGCAATTTCAGTTATGCCCTTATCTTTTTTGGAAATATCAATTGTACCCTCGACTTCTTGTTGTTTTATCACTTGTGCCCTTCCGTAACTTTAGTCATCACTGGGTTGAACTTAACCATGGTTTTTCAAACCATGGTACAGTTTAGAGGGGCAAAACCATCCAAATAACCCCCATTCATCTTCCCCACACTACTTCCTCCTCTTCATCCTCTCCCTCCCTTCTCCTCCTCTTCCGTAGTGCGTCAAAGGGTCGGGCGTCCGGTGCGAAGACTAAGTTCCCGGGTATGGCATCTTCGGTGCTTCTGTTGGATCAGGACGTTCAGAGGGAGAACATTCGGTCCGTGAACGAGGTGTGTCGCAGGGTGACGATGAGGGGGGAGGGGAAGGAGCAGCTCGGTTCGGAGGGCGCACCTGGGGGCAGGGGAGGAGGTGCAGGCGACCTGGGGGAGGTGCGGGGGCAAGGGGAGACGCGGGGGGCAAGGGGAGACGCAGTGGAGGGAGCTCGGGGCGGAGGAAAGTGGAGATGGGGGCGGGGGTTGAGGAAGCAAAGGGCCAGCGGGGGAGATCGGAGGTGGTGAAGGAGGTGGGGAAGTAAGGGGCGGCGATGGGAGGTCGGGCTGCATATGGTGGAGGATTGGCCGTAGGTGGGGGCGGGAGGTTGGGCTGAGGATGGCGGGGTGAGGCCAGGTGGGGGATGGAGAAGGGGCCGGAGGTAGGGAACGAAGGAGCTTGGGCGCAAAGGGATAGGGGGAGGAGCTCATGGGCGATCAGAGAGGCATGGGGCTGAGGGAGGGCCTGGAGGTGGTCGGGAGGAGCTGGTGGAGGAGTAGGAGGTTGTAAGGAGGAAGAGAAGGGGGGAGGAAGAGGAAGAGGATGTGGGAGGAGGAGGAAGAAGAAGTGGTTGGACATTTTAGTCCAATTTGTAAAAGTATTCCTATTGTGTCCTTAAAGTTAAAGTCCGTTTGTGTTGGAAATGGACGTCAACTAACCCGAGGGGCACAACTTATAGAATGACAAGAAGTTGAGGGCACAATTGATATTCCCAAAAAGATAGAGGCATAACTGAAATTGCAAGATCTCAGAGGGGCACAACTGATAAAAACCCTATTTTTTATCTCCTAAAATATTTTCTGAAAGTACATGGAAGAATTAGATCACTATTTAATAACATGTTGTCATTAAGTTTCAACTCAATTTGAAACTCATATCACATCCATCGAGTTTGTCAAATTTTAACGGTCTCAGAACTGTTAAAATAACCCGTTCTAGATGGACGGGATCGGAATGTTTATTTTATAAAAAATTTGAATAACAACATGGTGTCATATAGTGGACTAAATCTCCTTTGGTGTTTCCAGAAAATACCTTAAGAAATAAAAAAATAAAGGTAAAGGTAGCCAAGTTGGCTCCCCCCTAGGGGTAACCCCATTAACCCCCTCTCCTCACCCACGCACGCACACGCATACATACATACATACGTATATACATACACATGTACACATATAGGGTAAAATAAGGCTACCCCGTAAGGGGAGCTAATTTGGCTCCTCCGATTCTTTTTTTTTCATATTTTTTGTCGAATTTTAAAAAAACACATAGAAGTTTTTTTATCTCTAAGTGACTATATTTTGTCATTCAAATTTTGAGTCGATTGGAGCGTCTTATCCCTCCCATCAAGACCATCAAATGTTAACAATATCACAATTGTTGAAATGGACCCATCCAGATGGATAGCTTTACAGTGTCTATTTTATATGATATTTGAATGGCAAAATATTATCATTGAGTTATCAAAACCCTCGGACGTTTTTTAGAAAAATACGTAAAGAAGTGTGGTAGGAGCCAAGTTAACTCCCCCTGAGGGCATACAAATTTTACCCATATATATAGATAATACATATGGATTATATATAGGGTAAAACGGGGTTGCCGCCATGGGGGGAGCTAACTTGGCTCCCCCGCCCCAGTTCGCCCAGTTTTTTTATTTTTTTGAAAACTTCTTCCGTGGATTTACATCAATATATCCCTATATTATGTCATTAAAATTTCATACGAAACAAAAAACTCCTACATCCTCCATTCAGACGGGGTCGTTTGTAGTTTTTTGTTACCGTTAAAAAATGACTATATGTATGGAGGTCGTAAGAGTCCCTATTTCACACGAAAATTTAATGACATAATATAGGGATATAGTGATGAAATTCCACGGAAGAAATTTAAAAAAAAAATAAAAAAAACGGACGAAATGGGATGGGGGAGCCAAGTTAGCTCTCCCAGGGGCAGCCCCATTTAACCCTTTATATATATATAGGGTAAAATGTGTATGCCCCCTAGGGGGAGCTAACTTAGCTCCCCCGCCCCTATTTTTCTAATATTTTTTTTATTTTTTTGAAAATAAAAATTATGTAAATTCATTATTATATCCCTATATTATGTCATTCAAATTTCATGAAAAACAGAGACTTCTACGACCTCCATCCAGTCGGGGTCGATTTAAAAAATCCTGAGACCGTTAAAAAAATGATTGTCTTGATGGAGGGCCATAAGAGTCTATGTTTCACACAAAATTTGAATGACATAATATAGGGATATAGTGATGGATATTCACGGAAAAAAATTCAAAAAAAATGAAAAAAATGAAGCCCTATTTTCCTCATATATATATATATATGAGGAAAATGAGGATGCCCCGTGGGGGGAAGCTAACTTAGCTCCCCGGCCCTCATAACCGACCATCTCTCTCCCTTTTATTAAGATGAATGCTAATATTGGCACACGTAAATCCACTTCCAAAAATAGAGATGCCATGCATGGAATAAGGGAGTTTAATTTGCCATATATAACCATCCATTTCTCTCATATTTAGTTATTTTCTTCTTCTTTTTTAATTCCTTCTAATAGCATGTGGGTCGCTACCAAGGTTTTTGAAACCGAATCGGACACCGAACCGGAAACCTTGCTGAAATGGTCGGATCGGGTTGAACCATGTAATCAAACCGGTTCAACTGGATGATGACATCATCATTATTTAAAATCGGATTAAACCGGACCGATGAAAAAAAAGTGGTTGAACCGGCTAATCAAACCGAAATGAAATAATATATAATATAATATACACTTTAAATATACTTGATATATATATAAAATACATAGATAATGTATATATTTCACAATATACATAAAGTTTTTTTTCTTATACACCATCAAATGTCATACATATCATATATATATATATATTATTTGAACTAAATGTTGTATAACATGATAATAGTTTACTTATATTTAAAACCCAATACAGGCAAGAAGTTGTGTTAGTGTAGTTAGTTATAAGTGTCAAATAGGTTACCTAAGGTCATGGGTTCAATTCCCACTACCAATAAAATTTTTAAATAGTTTAAAAATTAAATGCGGTTCAACTTCGGTTGAACCCGGTTAAATCGGGTAAAAAAATAGGTTGAACCGGACGGGTTAACTAAAATTGGAACTATCGAACCGAACCGCCCTAAACCGGTTAACCGGACCGGTCCAGGCCTGGTTCACCGGTCGGACCGGTCGAACCCGGCCGGTCCGGTTTCAAAAACACTGGTCGCTACAATGCGAGACGTAACTATACAGGTGTTTTCATTGTAATTAAACACTGTAAACACGTGGTCATATCTAAGGGATTTAGCTTCAATGCTCTTCCCGTTTTTATTTCATTATTATTTATTTTTAATTAATTCAGACTCGAAAGTTCTGTTGATCAAAACCATACTCCCAAAATGTACCTCAAAAGCTCACAGTGGTCAACCTTAACAACTACACAACATTCGAATCAAACTGCAAAACACGCAAATAAACTACTAAATTAGTAGGCGAGTTTAGCTATAAGTTTGATTTTGTACTAGCAACTAAGAAATTTAGAAATATCTGTAATGTTAGATTATGTAATTTTAGTTATGCCCTTCCCTCTTTTGCAATATCTGTTGTGCACCTACCTTTTTGGACAATCAACAATTATGTCCATCGGATTGATTTTGGAGTTAATGAGATAAATCAAACCGTGATTTATACAAACCACAGAGCCAGATTTAGTAGATTTTTCTTGCAGTTTTCAAAACATTACACTTATACTCTTCTTTTTTCTTTCCAATTTCACCTGTACCCTTGAGATAACATCCGTTTAGGAATCGAATGGATGAAAACTAATCAAACAGGTACAATGGTTAATTGAAATCCATTTATTTTTATTATATAGTTGCCCATCATCCAACCTTGAGGAAATACTATTGGACGGGAAAACGACCCTGCTAATTAGATTTCGGACAAGAGTCCGATTTTTCATAAATAAAAAATAACGATTTGGAGTTGCAAAAGAATAAAAAATAGGTTAGGTCGTGATATTATCATGTGATAATAAGCCAACTGTTATGAGAGAAGAAAAACGTAGAAGTGGATTACAGTTGGCCAAAACCTAATGAAAGGGACTGGCAGTCTGTTTCCCAATATCACGTGAAGTATTCCTTTCAGGATAAAACTAATTCCTTGATTGCTCGAATGAGTGCTGCCAAAGAGTTGATTGATTTAGAGGTGTTTGATTCTTCCGGAAATATGCAAATTTTGGTTTATCCACCAACAATAGTATACCTAATTCATGTATCATTGAAGTTACATCATTAATTTTAAGAGGGTTTTTTTGGAGGATCTATTGTGGACCCAACTTTCAAGGTTGAGGAGGATATAGACTTTTTGAAGTAGTAGAAAAAAGAACATGGACTGAAATGTAATTTTAAAAAAGGTAAAATGGAGCTGTCCCCGGTTAGCTCCTCTATCATTTTTCTCTCTTTTTTTTATTTTTTTTGAAAAATATTTCTGTGAAAAATCACAACTATATCTTTATATTATGTCGTCCAAGTTTCGTGTGAAATATAAACTCCTACAAGAGGAAGCCCTGTTATGAACATACCAAAACTTAAGAGGTAATATGCTAATAATCCAACAAGGTAAAATTCAAAATTTGCACACAGATGCATGTAAGAGGAACCCAAAATATGAGTGAATGATTGAGTTGTTGTACGAGGGGTTTTCTTTGGAAGGGATAATATGTGAAGAATATTTCATTTGAAGAAGGAAAACGAGTTTATAATCTTTATTGTGCTGCTAGGACATCCCATGCCTATTCGTTTTTTTTATTGTATTGATTGATAGAAAGGGGTGATAAATTGGTATATGTTTGGATTTCTTCAAGTGCTGGTAGATTTAAAAGATTTCTATTTGTTTGTTATTTTAATAACATGATTACCACACGAAGATTCCATGGATGTCATGTCCTTGGGATTTGGACCGTCCATTTTCAATCCAATTGCAGAGACGACTATAAAATTAGACCAGTTTATATTTTTTCCAGCAAGATTTCCATTCCAATTAAAAAAATAATCACGCAGGATTCTTTGCAGTAAGTTTGCAAAGGGTTAGGTATGATAACGATCGAATACGGATACGGACATATGTATAATCAGATACTTTTCTATTTTAAAGTATGAATACGAATGCGGATACAAAATTGACGAATGTGAAAAATGTGATACCATAGCCATAAAATCGAATACGAATGCAAACCAATATGAATCGGATACGAATAATAATAAAAATTTTTATAGATTAACTAAAATATACATGTTTAGGATGGTTTACACATGAAATAAATAAACCAGATATAGTAATTTCATAACAATTATGTCAACAATGGTGAATGCAATTATTAAAATATTATCACACAATTATAAATAAATCTTTTACTATATTTATGTACGAAAATAAATATACGAATACAAATGTGATTATTAACGAAAGTCAAAGTGATATCCATATCCTCATCCATTTTAAAACGAATACGAATACGAATGTTAAAATATATATAAAACGAATGCGATAACAAATCGGATATGAATATATTCAAATTCGCTTTCATCACTACGGAGGGTTGCATACTTACATGATCTGAAGCTGCCAAAAAAAGATGCAACAAAGTCATCGGATGCATTCGGGCATCCAACCCAGCATGTGCAACTAAATCGACTAACTCCAACATATATGATTCTGATTCCGAAACAAAACAGATACCATCTAACCAAAAGAATCGAAGTTTAATTTGGCATAAGTTCGGATAGGATATTGAGTGATGAGAGGTAAGTTGTATATCTGATACAGGGTAGAGTAGCAACATTCAGAATCTACCAACCAACCTAGAGATTACATCAACAGTCATCCTCTCTGCATCACAGCATACTATCTATTTTGGGTTTCGAAGAACGATGATAACCGAATCACCTCGTAGAAACATCTTGCTGATGAACCTGTCTTTGTTAACAGGAAGAGCCTTCTTCTTCCCTTTTCCAGTCTTCGGTATCTGCAATTTATCAATTATGTAAATGCAAGGTGATGGAAAGCCTAAGCTGGAATCTGATTCCAATATCTCCACCCTATCAAAAGTACGTACCTCGGTCCACATCTCCCTGACATTCTCCAGGACCATGTTGCAGTGACGATCAAAAGCTCTAACACGACCAAGAAGCTTTCTATTATTTCTACAATTTATGAGTACCTAAAAAACCAATCGTTCATTAGCAATGTCGCATACATATCCCGCATACATATCCCGGAATACCATTTTTCTCCAAAAAAAGGATTGCATGTAAGGTAGAAAGACACGATATTACCAATTAATGTAAAACAAATCATGTTCATGTCAAAACTTGTTTTTTTTAACTTCAAGAGGTATCAGTCAGAGAACATGATCTTATTGGGAATGAAGGATGTCACTGCCAACATTATTCGGCAATCAAGAATATATATATAGAGAGAGAGAGAAAGAGATTATAGAGATGCTTATACTTAGACAGGTTGAAATAAATTGCTGATTCAACAAAAAAAACATCCCAACATAAAGCATAAGTTTATGGAAAAAGCAGAAACGCACTGGAAAACAGGTCATCTGGATTTTTATCTTAACAGCCACTTGTGCACAAATATCAGGAGGAAAAAGTTGTTGGCGATTGACAAAGTGATGCCAGTCTAATTTAATTGTTAGAGAGTTTGTCTCACCTGAGTATTATTTTTTACGCTCATCATCAATACAGAGAGTGGACCAGTACTAAAATTCCTCTTCCTCAGTCTTCCCCTGTAACAATTGGTGCATACAAACGCAGAATGGTCAGCGACGATAAGCAACAGCAGTACAATCAAGTTTAAAAGATCAATCGCACTACAACTGCAGGATGCTTTCAACGAGCACAGTCATACATAAATTACGAGATCCCACATTTTGACTAAGAGAACCCAAACAGAATTTCGACAAAATTGTCGACATACCTGGAATACGTTACCTAACACTGATTCAGCAAATATAAAGCATGTTTCTCCATAAAATGTTCAATTTAAAATATTAAAGCGTTATCAAATTGAACTCAGATGTTGATTACTCAGACAAACTCCTGTTCAAACCTCAATAATGCATCGGATTGGAGAATATAGTTCAATTTAAGGTTTAAATAAGGTCAACTGTATACGTTCTGATGAGATACCCCCCTAGTGTATGATTTTGAATTTTTATTTTATTCAAATCATCCAGTGAGAATCGGGAATTTTCTGACCAACCATACTCCTAATCTGGAATTTGTTGTTTCCCAAATGCCATTCAAGAGTGCACTCACCACTGGCAGCACTTGAATTTAGCCTTCTAGAACACTTCCCTCCACGGGCAAGCCATCCACTCCCCAATGAGAGACACAGTTCAATGATTCATAGTAACTAGAAATACTTTTTCTCAACAATCATCAAACCAAATTCTGAAATCTTCTCAATAGTCCGCAGTTGATGTCTCAGAGCAGCTTCAGTAAGGCAGCATGCACATCAAGCTCTTCCAGGGCATCGACACCCTCCACAGGAGAGTTGCTCTCTCTCCCCCAAAGTAGAGATGCAAGTCAGTAACTAAAGTATCCCTTTTCTCAACAAATCCTCTAAGATCTAACCAGAATCTGAAATCTTCTCAATTCCAGGATTGCTATCTCATGAGTAGTAGTAATTTGTCAAAAAAAATTCTCATGTCATGAGTAGTAGCTTCACTATGGCAGCACATGCATCAGGCTCTTCCAGAGAACCGCTGTCCTCCTTAGAGAGCCACCCACTCTCCTAAGGAGACATCTGCACAAAACCCTCCTGAATCCTGCTAACCAATTCATTCCTCCCATTGTGTCAGCTTCAGAAATCATTTGTCCAGAAAGACCCTTTAAAGGACGGAGCTTCCTCAGACGCTGAGTGAAAGAAACATGTGTGCATCACCCTCTGCGAAGATCTTGGTTTTCAACTTTTCACTGAATCTCTCTCTTAAAGTTCTCTATTACCAACTCCATGGGGTCACTCATATTCACGAATATAATGACAAGGTTAGCTCATCCTCCATCCGGTCCTGATGCTCAATTGCCTACAGCACCTACCGCTTACTCCTCACCATAACTGGCCTTTACAATTTCTTCAACTCAGTAAGGAAAAAGAGCAAAGACCTAACCCTTGCTACCAAAGTCCACATGGGAGTTCACTACCCGAGCCTCTCTTAAATGCTTCTCCGCGATTCTGAAATCAAGTTTCTGTAATCATATGTGCATGAACTTATAGTGTCTCCATCACTCACATTATTATGTGAGAACTATACTAATGACTAACAGTGTATGACCTGCGAAAGGTCTCAAGACTCTCAACCTCATGGAGGCTGCAGAAAATGCCTCCCTAAACTCCATTGATGCTATGAACTTGTCAATTCTCTACTTCAATGAGATACCTTGCCATGTAAAATGGCAGCCTTGAACTAGATAACCCACCAACCCCAACTCATCAACGTCTCCAAAAGTTGTGTTGTTCCTACTCAGCTGACCATCTAATCTATCCTCCATGTTCAGGGTAACACTGAAATGTGCATCAAATAGAATCGATGCATCCTTCAATGTCAACTACTCATCTCAATTCCTCCCATAACTCCACCGTGTAGGCACCATCGACAGGGTTGTATGCTCCCACCGCCAAAAAATCAGCATGTCCACCCTTTACAACTAAGGGAAAATGGTTAATATAATTCGTTGAAACCTGGTATCACCATGTTCGCAACAAATTTTGCTGTGTTGCATAGTTATTAAGAAGGTAGATTTTTTTAAGCCATAAGAAGGTAGAATTAAATATCTTATTTAAAAACTGAGTTATGATAGCAAGAAGAGTCATACAAGTGTGCTGGCAAGAAGATAAAAGGTCCGGTTGGTCCAGTGTTACAAAAGTCGGAATTTGGTATTTAGTGATGCAGGTTTCTGAATATTCTTTTAAATTGTTTTGAATATAAAATTTGTGTTTAATACATAAAGCCTTATATATCTATATATCATATGTCGTTATGTCGTCATTAATTAACAAGATAACAGTACTAATTGAACTGCAATCAACTATCATGCACGTTGCTGTAAATTTAATCTAAATAACGGTAAGAATTATAAGCAAGATACAAGCATGTGAAAGTCGACTGACTATGCCGACTAGTCGAGTCAGGGGCTATCCAACCCAACTAGGACTAGCCAACTGGCTTCTTTTTTACAGTTCTTTATTTTTATGGTTTATTTAAGTAAACTGAATTTAATATGTTTCATGTTCGATCGGAATTCAATTGCCTTTTTTATTTCGTTATGATAGTATCGAAATGCCCATATCGATGTAAATGTATGCGAATATATGCATAAAATTAATTTTATGAGATTTTACACCACAACCTCTATAAACTTTCCTAATTACCGATTTCACTTCGTCTTACATCATGACCATTGTTGTCGTTTTAACTCTTCATGAATTGATCAAACCACAAGAGAATCTATCTGTGGATAGTTTCCCTCCCTCTCTTCTTCCTTCTTTCCCCCTCTTCTCCTCCTCCTCTCCCTTCCATCAATGGCCTTCAGCTACGATTGAAGTTTTTGCATCACCATTAAGGCCATTTCGAAGCTCGATGTGGACCGAGAGATCACGAACAAACGTGTCCAGAATGCGTTGGACCTTGCACAAGAGCCTTTCCAGTAGACTTTGTAGAAAACAATGTGAGTCTTGGTTGCGACGCCTTACCGATGCCCTGCATATAGACGGAGCTGGCCTAGAAAGCATATATGCCAATGGCGCTGCAGGTGGTGTACATATCGTGGTCGTCAACGTCACGAGGGGAGCGGTATTCAAGGGTGTCATTGATGGCAAGGTCATTAAAGGCAACAGCGGCATCGTGGCCTTTGGATAAGGACCTTGTTCCGGTGAGCTTCCAATTGCAAAGGGCTAGGTGGATCAAAGAGAGAATCCTTTCCCACAGGGATGGACTGCGGCGAGGTTGAGGTCAAAGATACGTTGACACTCCAACGAGACAACGATGTCGAGGACGATGATAATGTCGGAGCCGTAGTCAGAGTGAATACATGACATGTTGGTTTGCAAAGGTCAAGCAAATGAGGGGAGAGAGTGCTATACACCTGGTAATGACAGTTGGGAAGGATCTTTAGATATTTAAAATAATTTAGAAATACAAAATTGACTATCATTTGATTAAATCCAAGTTTTGTGCATTAAGAATAGTAAAAAAAGAACATAACAGTGGATAGTGGCGACATAAAGCCAAGGCATAATAATTATTTTTTAATCCATTTTTTGAGAATGGTGTTGCTGAGATCACCTAGCAGACTCAGGAATTCATAATCGTGTTTGTCATCAACGGTGTTCACACCCCCCTCCTTCAACCATTTCTTCCTCGATCATTGCCTCCGTTCACCCTCACGCTTTATGTCCTCCTCCATAAGGACTCTATTATGCATGTGCCTCACGATGACGTCCTCCTCCAGCAAACCCTTGTGTCCTCAATATGGTCAAGGTGCATTGTCTCGGTCTGCGTAGCATCTCTCCTCTGCCGCAAAGCATCCAGAACTCCCACCTAAACTATATAAACATGCACTGTAAGGCTCTGAACTTCCCAACCATTCTCTGAGATATCGAACCCTCAACCTTTGATTCATGCCAACGCCTCATGACCTTCTCACGAAAATCATCCTCAAGCATCCAAACATGCTTAAAATGAAAAAATGCTACCTAGACGCTAGCCATCATCCGAGTCCCAACTGAAGGACGAATGATCGAAGTGGGACTTGGGAAACGCCATTATAGACCCCAAGGGAAAACACTCCATCATCCCAATCGAGCCAAGGAACCAATCCAAACGGGATTTAGAAGAATAGCTCATACACGTGTATTTCAAGTTCGTTGCATCTAATACCTCCATCTCCAGCTCACCAACAAACTCAGACAGAAAAGGGAACCAGGGTCCATTCATGCCCCGTCATGTGATCGATCAACTGCAAGATGAGTGACATTGAAGACACCACCAAAAAGCCGTGCCACAAACGAAAAGCAAACACGCACCAACCGAAGCTCCTCCCATAGCACAGACAATGGAGGGGAAGTAGGGCCATATAATGCCGACAACAAGAAGCAAGAATCATCCGAGATCCTCCATAGTAGAACAGACAAAATCCTAGTGTTGTACACCAAATCCAGAAGCTCGAAACACTCCTTACTCCATCCGATAATCACGCCCCCTGACGCACACACGGATGACATCATCATGTACTCAGAGATACAAGACCCAACCAAATCATGCCAACTGAAATTATCCCAATCCTCCAAGTTAGTCTCATGCAAAAAAACTAAATCTACCTTATATCCCTCCAGATGCACACCCATCGTTCTCCTCTTGTCCGTCTAACCAAGTCCTCAAACATTCCAAGAGATAATCCTCATCTAGCAGCAGTGTGGAACCACCTGCCATCAACATCCCCATGCAGCACGCAATTTGACCCCTGCTTTCCAGACCATTCCGTAGACACATCAAAGCTCGCTGCGCCAACTCCCATGTCACAAACGACACCACGCTAAACATTCATCGACACTCCCTCTTCAATCACCTCTGCAAGTGAAAACCGAGGCTCATGCCTTGAACACATCAATGCTTATGACATAGACACCTACTACTTATAATTAACATTTTCTGAATCTAGTGATAAGTAAAGTGGGTTGCTCGTATTCCCACCAAAGAGATCATGTTTGAAATCTTATCTTTTGTTACAAGAGTGGAACAAGTTCGACACCTCTATCTACATATATCACAAGTTTATCATTATCAACCGTGCACATGCATTAGAAATTGTGTATATGGACATTTTTCTCCCCAAAATAATTTCAAATTTGGTCTCAAATGAACCATGTTAAATGCCAATTCCCAATCCATGTCCATGTCATTGTAATTGTGCTATGGTAAAGTATTTGGATTGTGGACAGCATGTAAATTAATCATGAATACTCCATATCTACAAAGTGCTTCAAGAACCTATCATGAGATTTCCGTTTTTTGGTGTTCAACGACAAACTATGTAAACGAAAATAACATCACATGCTTGTTATCTGTAAGATGCTTTAAAGATTTTTTTGAAAACTCACCATTTGTATAGCAAAAAAAAGATAATCTCATGCCCATGGTTTTAAAAAACGCGCCTCGAGGCGGTTTTCCAAGAAAACCGCCTTGAGGCTATAGCCTCAGTCTGGATATCTGAGGCGTAAGCCTCAAAGACCCAAGGCGGTATCGAGGCGGTCGAGGCGGTGAGGCGGTCCCGAGGCGCCGCCTCGATCTGTTATGCATTTTTTTAGGTAAATAAATAAAATAACTATATAAAGTTGACATTTTATAATAATATTATAGTTATAAAGCATATTTTAGTTACAAACATACAAGTCACAATCGAAATATTTTGTTATTGTATCATCATATGTTATTCCCAAAACATAACATTTCATAAATATACAATTATACATTTATATTACAATCACTATTGCATCAAAGAATACATGCAAGTGTACAATGATTGTTTCTAATTAGTATGAACAAATTTTATGTCAACAATTGATATTCGATTGCTTATATCGCTACAATGAGTATAATATATGTTCAAGAAATTGTATATTTGTGTAAGAATATTAGAAATTCACATATTTACAATATTAATATTACTTAATCACAAATTAAAACTAGCATATATGGTTAATATGGTATTCTTTGTACATCTATTAAATTTAAAATATTCAAATTTAGGATTTATGATCATATATTTTGTCAATATTTGAAGCTTACGGTTTTATGATAATATAATTATGCTTAATAATAATTTTGACATGTATTTTCTCTATAAATCGAGGCTTACGCCTCGCCTCAATAACGGAAAACCGCCTCGATCTGCCTCACATTTTTTATAACCTTGCTCATGCCAACAATTTGGAAAGATTTCTATAAACAGTCTTAGTAAGAAAATAAGGTAATGTGCAGTCCAAATCTCAGTACTAACAAGAAAATCGGCATCTTACACCAGATAAATCGTCGGAACAAAACACGATTCTTCCTGGATTACCATTTAAGTCATTTTACACAATCAATTTGAATTAATATCGATTCCACAACCTAGACCACAAGCACAGAATAAAAAGAAACAAATCTTTTAATCGGAGAACTCACTGTCGCTTCATCATCCAACTGCATCCTGCAAAAGGAAGAGAAGCACTTTCAGTTAAGAGCATGCATAAAACAAAACATTTAATGAACAATGTTACGGCAATTTACAGCATCAGAAGCAGCTCACAAGGTTCAAAAAGATTGCATGCCAGTTCAACAATGTGGTCCGAAGTGAATGTAAAAATATGCAATGTAGGTTCAGAAAGTTGGTCCGTGGCATTAGTTAGGACAGTCTATATTCTAGAACAAACATGCCTTATGTGGGCAAACACTCTAGCTAAAATTTGCAGTATGCAGCTTTACGATTCTTTAAATTAATATCTCAACTAATTAGGAATGTATTACCGTTGGTCAAGTTTCAGATATGCAGCATGTGATATTAGTTCGACCAAGCGTCCGAAAGCGATTAAACAGATAGTCAGATACATGGAGGAGTATAGAGGGGGGTGTATGCAGATTATGCAGTTTGGAATATTTTAACTAAAAGTATTAAGTAATAATAATGAAGTATGACGTTAGAGATTTAATTATAGTTGATGATTCAACACAATCCAACATTTGGATTTCATCAATCTAAAAAATGATATTCTAATGCATGCATTGAATCACCAAAAATTTGGCTCGTGTATACCTGGACCTAATAAAAAGTGTCTAATGGACAAGTCTGTGCAACAATTTTGAACAGCATAATGTACCCTTCCTTTCCAGCAAAGGGTAAATCTAATCTCAAATCTAGCAAGTACATTTAGACGTGTCCTTTTCTATCTAATGGATATTCTAATGCATACAAAACAGTATCCGCCAGACAACTTGTGTCTTACTGCAAGTACATGCACTTGTTGTGTCACTTGACATATAGTGCATGATCTGATCTTAGAAAATATGTACAATGTCCTCACGTGAACTGCTATCACACACTTATCAAGCATCCACCACCACTAGATTAGATTTAAATTTCTAAGAGAAGTATGAATGAATGGAAGCAAATGCAAATTCTAATTCAAACCTATGTAGAACTTCAACACTAAGTGGGAGTGATCAGTGAAAAAAATCAAGTGGTATTATTTATGAATTTTTTAAATTTTCTCAGATTCTGGTTTGCAAATGTACGGTATACCCAATCTTTGAAACAATATTGTTCCAATACTCATCTAATATACACACACAAAAAGAACTAAGATTGAAGTCCATATTTAGCAAATTGTTTCAGTAGAATAGATGCAGGTCATACTTATGGTCCAATCTAAAAGTTACAGGCCACTTGTGGATAAAACAGCAATAGACAGTCAGTTCACTCACAAGATATATTGCAGCCAGTTTTCGGATAAGCTAAGAAACAACAATATTGAAAAATGGAGGAAAAGGAGATGGAATCTTAAATGTACAAGAAATGTGGAGATCCACTTGATCGCTCGAGCAAATCGAGTGATACATTGAAGAAATAAATAAATGTGTCATCAAAACCGAGGGCAAGAACAATAGCAAATAGTGGATTCGAAAGGAATACATCTAGATTTAAGAGAAGAGGAGAACCTGCAGTAAAAGGTTGTGGGCTTCTGCAAAGGCGTCACTTCACGGGGGCGGCGAAGATGCGGTGCTCTGGAAGGAGCAGAGGCAACAGCAGCCGCGGAGGCGGCGCGGGGAGGAGGGGAGGTGGCACAAGGAGGGGTCGTAGAAAGAAGGAGAGGTGTGGTGGAGGCGAGGCGGCCTGGGAGGGGAGGCAACAACAGCTGCGGCGGCGGCACAGGGAGGGAGATGGCGAGGTTCCGGAAGAGAGAGGGACAATCGAGGGTTTGGGCTGTTGGGGACTGTGATCGGAAGGCGGTGGACGAATGCTACATAGATAGTCGGATCCCAGAACGGGTCCGATATCGCATAACCCGTTTAAGCATTCGCATACGCGGTTTACGCGGTCCCATTAAGCGTTCGAGCCGCATAATTACATATATTAAATATGCATTTCGGTTTAGGTCCCATTATGAGGCCACATATACTACTGCACGAACTGCATATTCATGTTGTTGATAACAACAGTGATGTATCAATGATGCAAAGATTACGTTCGAATAGACGAAAGTCCGTACAGAATCAACTATGGCTCGAATAAGAATCAAAAGTAATGTCGAGAAGAAAAATGTTGAGCTAATTCGAAAACCAAAACCTGATCGACTGAGGTAGACCACATATGAAAGTGATTGGAAATGAAAACCAACAACCAGATAAAAAAAGTAAGCAAACCTAGAAATGGACATGGAGAGCGGGGGGAGGGAGAGGTTCTAAATCTCCATAGGGATTCGTCTGGTGCTCTTTGCTACACATCGCCAGGGGAGACTCTCAATCACTTCTCCAAAACCCTGATGCTTTCAGAGAAACCTCTCTCTACTACTAAGACAACAACGACGAGTGGGATCGTTTCCCGAAATGGGGAGGGGGTAAAAAAATTTTACCGAAATGGAGGCGGCTCAAAAATATTTCACAGAATAGGGATATATCGGCAAACGTATACCAGATTTTCATCGCGGACGCAGATTTGGGTCGTCCATGTGGCGCGGCAAATGGTTTGCTGCTTCGTGTTCCACGCGCGGCAAACCATTCGCCGTTATATCCCCATTGTGGGAAATGTTTTCGGACCATCCCCATTTCGAGGATTATTTTGTTGATGGGACCCCATTTCAAGGATTTCATCCGACGAGTGGGCTCCGGATTCAAGTTTCTAATGTTGCAGTAATGACGAGGGTTAGGGCCGGAATTCGAATCTATATGTCCTCACTTGACAAAAGATGTCTAAAAAAGAGTAGGAAAATAAGAAAAAGTTGTCAATGGATCAATAATTACAATATAAGGTTCACACATGCACTGAAAAATAATGTTGACTTTTTGGCTTTCGATTTCTAAAGACGAGGCAAATTATAATATATATGTTCATTTAATTCTTAGGTTGCATCTGAAAAACTAAGCTTGATGATTGTCATATTTTTCCTCCACGTCGGATTTAGCATTAATAACAAAACCCTCAACTTGATCCACCTTCTCTTTGTTGTTTAATCAGTTTAGTTTTTATAAAATTTATTTTTATTCACCTTTATAATGAAAAATAATGCATGCATTTTCACCTAAATATTTTAATCTTATTGTCAAACAATATAAAAAATATATTTTTTGTAAAATAAGATTATTTTTAAATTTAATAGAAAATTGTAAAATCGTAGCTAAATTATAATGCTATATCATTTAAAAGATGTGAAATTTAAATCTTAAAATCCTATAATATATAATGGTAGGAATAGCAATTTTGAGATGTTTACATGGAATAGTTGATAGATATATGAAAGGGATGTGTACATACATATCATACGTACTTTCATATTACATTCCGACCAACTTTATAATTGCTCAAACCCCTAAACAGTGGCTCGTCTTACATTCTAACTCATGTCATGCGACGAGAAAGACATCTTTGACAAAAGGACTTTCCCTTGCGAGTTTGCTCTTTTGTGATTTGTCTCATATTGAAATTATATAAATATGTTAGTAAAAAATAGCTTAGACTCTTTGAAAGCATTATAAGCTCAGACTTTGAAGTGGGATCAGAAGCCGCCTTAAGGAGCTATGAAGGGAGAATTGGTCGACTTAGAGAGGCATGATTGACGTGATGGAAAAGCTAATCTTGCATAGACTTTGGCTTAAAAATCATAGATTAGTTCAGTGATGAAGGTGTGAAACCATAGTTAGTCTATGCTTACATGTATGCGTATCTAATGGCTCGTGCTCATGTAAGGGAAGGCCTTCAATGCAAATGCTTCTTTTTTCCTTATATGCCAAACTCCCCTAAGAGCTCCCTTGTCGGTGGAGGCCTGCAACTAAGGGAAACCTAACCAAATAGAAATCAAATGGTTGATAAGTTTGAAAAAAAATATCATTCAAAATCATAAAGGAAAGGAGATATACGGCTCGATGGTATAGAGATACCACCATGCGTAACGATGGTGGCAATGGCTATGTGGTCAGTGGTGATATGCCACCGAAGCTGTGAATCCAAGATGGTGCGTGAGGGAGGTGGCAACAACCTCAAAGGCAACGTGAGTAGCAATGGCAATGAGCCATGAACTTGCACGAAGAAGTTAGGTCTCCGACCACGTTGGTAGCGATGGCGTTTGTATGGTGGTATATGGGAGGGGGGATTATGGTGTCGATGATGGGAGACTTCAAGGATTGACCTGAAGAAGTATGAAAAGAGGGGCTCATATGGTAGTAAATGTGATCGGATAAGAAGGCCATTGTGGATGTTTTTATAGAGGGTAGGAGGTGATCGAGAGCAGAGAGTGAGGGTTTTGCTCGATTTTGCTCAACCGAAAGCTATTGCGAAATTGGTGGTGTCCAAGCTTGGAGCACATCATGGTAGCGCGGGAGAAGGGGTGGCCTTAAGGGACATGGTCCGACGGCTTCTAGGCAGAGAGTGTTTGTACTTTTGACGATTCAGAATGTAATTATGAAAGTACACATGAATATGCGTAGAAAAAAATCTTTTATCGGTATAATAATACTTCTTTTACTATAAAGATATCAATTGTCAAAGGTGCTTACAATCCCATAATATGATTCCCATGATAACGGAATATTTATAAGATAGAAAAATATAATATTGTTTTTTGCATTTGCCACCCACAAGTTAGCAGTGTTTACCTAATGGGGAAAATTAATATGTGGGGCCAACTATAAGTATTACCATTTATGTATAATTCTAAAATGAAGCATGGGTCATGCCCTCTATTGTAAAGTGAAATTCTATCCATATTTGCCTAACCCCTTTCCCGTTTCCTTGCAGATGTTTGTGCACTTCATTGAAAATCTCTCCCTTGCCTTAATATGACATCCTTTGTGAATATGATGAATCCCATACTGATCTATTTAAGAATCTCGTTTAAGCTCAATTCCTTGAATTACACCCAAGACCTTGAATAAGTGCACCATTCTACACACATAACCCTTCGTTAATTTTGTCCATTAACTCAACTAGAGGATTGAGTTATTCTAATCAATCCCGCGATGTAACTGCTCAAAATTAATCAAGAGAAGAAGAAGAAGAAGAAAACCCCCTTCTTCCCCCAACAGATCCCCCTCACCTTCCTCCTCCAGCTCCCCCTAACCTCCCCCTCCCCTTCCTCCTCCAGCTCGACCCACCCCCGCCGAGCACCACCACTTCCTCCTCCATCTCCCTCACTGAGCACATCCCCCTCCCCTTCCTCCTCCAGTTCCCCCGCCAAGCACCTCCCCTTCCTCCTCCAACTCCCCTGCACCTCCCCCTCCCCTTCCTCCTCCAGCTCGACCCACCTCCTCCGAGCACCTCCCCTTCCTCCTCCAACTTCCCAGTCGAGCACCTCCCATTCCTCCTCTAACTCCCCTGCACTTCCCCTTGCCCTTCCTCCTCCAGCTCGACCCACCCTTGTTGAGCACCTCCCCTTCCTCCTCCAGCTCGACCCACCCTTACCGAGCACCTCCCATTCCTCCTCCAACTCCCTCGCACCTCCCCATCTCATTCTACAAGGATGAGGTCAACTACCGCAAAAGGGTTTGCTTCTTCGCCCGCACTCCCGAACAACTCCATGTTCTTGGCCCCAAAGGTGAGAGCAGTGATTCCAATGATGGATTGTTGAGCATGCGCACGACGTTGTCGAGCTCGTCTGGGGATATTCGACCGTCACTGTGGAGTCGAAGTGGCGGAAGACCTTCGCCACATCGTTGTTGTCCAGTGTCGCGGTGAGTCTCGCTTCCACCGCCACTGACACAACCGTGGCCGAGGTCTCCAAGTGGGGGCGGGGTGGCACCGAGGGTATCATTTGGGAAATGTAATATTATTTGAGGGGTAAAATTTTCCAAAATTGATGGAATTCGTCAAAACTCATGGTGGAAATGGATGGAGCTTGAAACAAGGTTATGCCATGTAAGGGTTAAGCATTATTCAAGGCCCTAGATGTAATTCGTGACTATCGAGGGTTCTGGGGTAATTACGAAACTACTCAAAATTATGGGTGTGAATATCTCAAGAAACAATACATCAATGAAAGGTTAGTTCAATAACTTTAGTGAATTCTTTTCAAGGAAAGATACAAAAACCCATCTTTCTCAAAAAATGAAAAAAAAAAACAACGCCCTCCATTAAAATAAAAATTTGTTAGAGAAAAAGAAATACAACTGAAATCGAAACATTGATTATTTTTTTGCATTTTTTTGAAACGTATGCACTCAAAGACGTATGTATGGTTCCTAATCCTAATCAACTGGCTTTATCGAGAAAGATTGATTTTCTCAAGACAAGAAGTTGATAGCGAAATATCGAATCAACATGTCAGTCCTATATCTTAATGTAGAGGATGATATTAGGGATTTTTTTTATTTTATGGAATCCCATAAAGGATGGGTAATACCCGCAATAACTATTTATGAAATCCCCTAATTGATGCATGCATGACTTTGATGCTAGACAAAAATCAATACATCCTTACCCCCATAAGAAAGATGCTATCGCGATATCCTACCAATTTATTCTGCATAGTCACCACTCTTATTCCGCTTACTAGTAAATTCTACACAATTTTACTACTCCAAACATCTTATTCCAAACACAAGACTATAGATAACGATGGGTTACATCTCTGCTTCTTACATCTCGTACCAAAGATCATACTTCTCACCATGACTTATTCCATTCGTTGCGAGTAGTGGAAGTCAATATAGTTCAAGGGACTAAAGTCAGCTTTATCCCTCTTGTTGAACTTGATCAAACAACACCCCATCATGAAGCAGAGAGTTTGCGCTGTGGGATACAATCCAAAATAAACCTTGGAAGAACACACGACAATTTCGACAATGGCATATAACTTACAGCTTATTGACGAGGCACTAAATAACCCATCGAAATACACATATAATCGCGCAGGACATAGAACGGATTAGACATACAAATTAAAGGCTACGGGATCACCTTACTTGGATAGTTAATAGTTATAATAAAATGGAGCATGATGATGCTTCTAAGATGTGGCAATGCAGAAGGGCTCCCAGATGAGGAGGGCCCTCTTGTTCTCGCTGCACCTCCTCACCTGGTGCAGCAGCTCCTGCCTCTTCATCATCTTCCTCGAGCTGAACAGCACCTGCTCCTCCTCCTTCCTCCACCTCCTCGCCGCCTCCGGTGGCTCCACGCCATGCGACGTCGTACTCGCGAGTGGTGTACCTACCACGAACTTGTTGATCACCAGGGAGGACTTGTGCACTTTCACGCTGCTGCCTACGCCGCTCTGCGGCTGCGGCTGCCTGCTCACCTTCACCTCCACCGTCGTCCCACGGTCGACAACCTCCACCTGCTCTTCCTCGACCTCGTCTTCCTCCTCCACGATCTCATGTTGATCGAATTGATCTTCCGCCGCCGCCGCTGCTTCTTTTTCCACGTCTTTTGACGTCTCCTCGGTGTCATCATGAACATGGTAGTTGACGTCTTCCTCAGAAGCCGGCGGGAAGTCCTGGACGTCGGGATAGATCTCCTCGAAGGCAGTCTCGATGAATGAGAGGAGGAGCCGACCGTCCTGGCGCTCGCAGTGGAGGTAATTCTGTGACGGCACGGGTACCGCGTGCACAACGAGACGGCCGTTGCGCCTGCGGGGCCTCATGTGGAGGCACGGCCCATCCCGGCGGGAGATCGACGGCAGCGGTGGGGGGAACGACCTCGGCGGGGACTTCTTGTTTATGGAGCAATGGTAATTCACCGCCGCCAGCTCCTTCATCATCGATTCGCCACACAATTCTTGCTCATCTTCTTCTTCCGGTACGTTGTTGGGCTCGAATTCCCCGTCGGAGAGGGAATCAATGCTGTCAGAGAAGCCGTCGGAGCCCGTCTCGGAACCGAGGCTCTCCGTGCAGATCTCGAGGCTCTTTTGGCTGAGGAAGCTAGAGGAGCGCCTAAGCAAAGGGTGGACGTAGGGAGGAGGGACCTCCAGCGCACCATTGTTCTTCTTCGCCTCCTGGATGGACGCCCATATATCGAACTGCCCATCCTTCTTGTTCTCCTCGGAGGAGAGCTCCACCTCCTGAGGCGGCACGTCGAAAGCCGGAGTTGCAGCGTCTATAACTGTTGTCGACATGTCTCCGGCAGCAAGTGATTTATATCTGCAAACAAGGTCACGGCATGCAGATGATTAGAGAAGGAGAAGATGCAATAACGACCATGTGAATTATTATTCGTACTTGTTATAAGTATGATTATATAAGCAAGTACCTTAGATACGACAAAGGATGGATTTGCTCTGTTTGGGATGCGAGTGTCTCGAGGACAGATTATTGCACGCACGGATGAGTAAAGGAAGTGGAAGTGGATCGGGTATTTATAGAGCACAAGAGAACCCAAATATTGCACCACTTCGATTCAAACAATTCCACTGGAAACATGGTGTGATGTAATGCTCCTCCACTGTCCACGCACAGTAACCACGTATGACCCACCAAAGGCTAATAAAAATATACATGTAATTTTTTGGATATTGTAGGTATGTGCTTATATTCTACCTCACCCAAAGATAAGAGCATGCATCCCCATCTCAAAGGATAGGGAAAAAAAGAGAGAAAAAGAAAGATGGGGAATTAAGGAGGGGGGAGCTTAAATGTTAAGCAGAGAATGGTGTGGCTAGAGATCACGAATGGCTACCGTTGAAGCATGCATCCCACAGGGAATCCCCATGACAAGATAAGAGTAACAACGGCGTCATTTTTGGGAAGGGAATCGTGCAAAGTTTCTCCTTCCTCCCTCCCAATATATTCTCCAAAGATAGCCCTTGAAAGCGAGAGAGGGGAATTTCGGATCAGCCTTAAGTTTTGCGGTCATGACAACTTGTTGAGTTCGGATCTAACGAGAGAGATAAGAGGAGAACCGGACATCGGATATACGCGGTCACTAGCGTGGCTGTGGGGGCCCGGGGAGGAAACCGATCCACAGCAACTGAGATAATGAAATCGGAGAGCCGTCACTTAACTAGACCGGGGATTCTCTGTCTCGCTAGTGTTCCTCCTTTTATCCCCTCTACTTTGGCTTATTATAACCAGCAATTCTCCCCGGGCACCTTTCCATTCACGTCATGAGGATGCACTTAGGGTTCGTTTGGTTGCAGGGTTGGGCAGGGTTGGGTACTATTCACAGGGCTGGGTGAATAGTAAACTGTGAGGAGGAGGTACCCCTGTGAATAGTACCCAACCCAAGCCAACCCTGCCCAACCCTGCAACCAAACGAACCCTTAGTCGCTTTGCTTAATCAAGGAGCAAGACACCAGAGGCAGCATAGTTTAGACCCTCGAGTGATGCAACATGGTATCTCTGCAAGTCGTGATGCAATACGGCTACTTTGCACATCATTTGTAAAGGGCATTGGGTTCTGCCTGCCTGCCGCACTGTGATCCCCACTGTCGCCGGCGTCGCTTTCCCTCCTGTTTTTTCTTGCTGAAAGGAAGGGAGATCTTGGGAAAGAGGAGAGATTGGAGGGTGTTCTTATGCAATATGGCAAGGGGAGATCCATGGGGGAGATACTTTTCTTTTGGAGCTCGTTCATCACGTTAGTTGGGATGTGACCCTGTGAGGGTCTGTTTTGAGGAATCGATGCCTCCTTCCACTCAGCCATTGGATGGGATTGAACGTGGACTCCTGACGTTCACTCTATTTGTATGGATATGATGGAGGATGGCCGAGTAGACGGGGAGGATTAAGCTTGTATGGTCATGGCTAAGAAACCAGCTTGGTGTGTCATGGTTGCGCTTGATGCCAGGGTTAAAATTTGATGTGTGGGACGCTACTATATTGGGAATCTTTCCCATGATAAGCGATACACAAGTGAATTCAAGTGTCAAGTGACTTATGTGGAAAGCTCAACCATGGTAGAGGAGGATTTTCAACGAAGGGGCGCAACGTGTAAAACTTATTAACATCTCGAATTTTATTAGACCCGACTGTAAATTGTACAATTAGTGGAGCTGATTTGATCATTCAAGGTCGGCCGATTCGTAATTCGGCCAACCTATCTTTTTGACTCAAATCAAATCCCCACCATCTTCCTTCCCTCCCAAATGCTCGACTACCGCTTCTTCTGTTGGGAATAAGTTCACACGCACACACACATACACACGGAGGGATAAATGGAGCAGCTCTTTGGGGGAGCTAATTTGGCTCCCACCATCCCATTTTTCTCATTTTTTTTATTTTTTTTGAAAATTTCTTCCGTGAATTTCATAAATATATACCTATAATATGTCATTCAAATTTCGTGTGAAACAGAAATTCCTACAGCCTTCATCCAGACTGGATCGATTTTAGCAACTCTGTTACCGTTAAAAAAATTTTGTGTGGATGGAGGCCGCAAGAGTCTCCGTTTCGCATGAATTTGAATGATATAATATAGGGATATATTGCTAAAATTCCATGGAAGAAATTTTCAAAAAAAAGAATAAAAAATGAGAAAAATGTGACGAGGGGGAGCCAAGTTAGCTCCTCCTAGAGGCAGCTCCATTTAGCCCACATATATATGTGTGTGTGTGTGTGTGTGTCTTTCTAATGGGACATGGTCCTTCCGTCACTAAGGAAGGCCATCGATCCCGGCCTTCCATAATTAATCGTGTGGTGGTTATTAATTGTATGTTAATATTATCTATAAATTAAGCAAAACCCCATTTTGATCTTCATACAATATCTTTATATAATATCTAACCGCCTCAATTATCTCCTCATTAATATATCACCTTAATTGCTTATTCAAAATTAGAAATCCTAATTATTTTGGTATGCGTAGACGTCATTTTGATGTGTTGATGTTGGCGAGCGGGAGAAAAGGAGGAGGAGGTCCTTGCGGGCGACGTCGGCGATGCCGCAGACGATTGCAATGAGGATGACGTCGGGAGTGGCGACATCGGATCATGTATCGGAATCCAGTGACTTGAGAGCATAGGCGAGCAGGGGAATTTCATCGGATCGTACGATGGGCATCTTGTTGGTGGGCTCGAGCTAGAGGTTGACGATGCACACGGCTGCATTGAACTAGAGCACGGAGGAATGCGAGAGGAGGAATGGAAGCAACTCAATGAGGAGCGTCACCGTGCAGAGCACGATTCTCTTCTCGTTCGACTCACGGATCTCTTGGCAGCAACGGAGGGCTTCTTCCTGCTCTAAGGCTTCCCAACATCATACGCGACCTCATTGACAAGGTGATTCCCGTCAGCATGGAAATACAATATTGATGTGTATTATACACTGTTGATATGTATTATACAATTTTGATGTATATTATAAATGTTTGATATGTATTTTTACATATCAATTGGGTGCAAATGATAATTGTAGTTTTTTATACATATTATATATTTGATGTACATTACACATTTTGGATGTGCATTATACATTTTGGATGTGTACTATACATATTTCGGTTATATTTTGTCATCAATTGAGCATGAATGACTACTACAATTTTACAAAGAATAATACATATTTTATTCTATAAAGAACCACACAATCGTTACAAATAACCATGCATTAATTACTAATATGAATTGTATTCTACAAAAAAGCATGCAAATTTTACAAATGGCTGATTAATTTTGAAGGAAACACAGTAAATACAAAAAAACATACAGTCGTTACAAAAGGAACTACAGATTATGCAAAAAAACACGTGAGGATACAAACATTGCCTCACGTAATGTCGCCCGTCACGAAATTAGATGTTATTTAAATAAGGTATTGCA
The DNA here is from genome assembly GCA_037367405.1 of Ottelia alismoides. Taxonomy (NCBI): domain Eukaryota; kingdom Viridiplantae; phylum Streptophyta; class Magnoliopsida; order Alismatales; family Hydrocharitaceae; genus Ottelia; species Ottelia alismoides. The sequence goes on from JAZKJV010000886.1 coordinate 751,143, forward strand.
AAAAAATCAAAAATAGATCTAGCTAAATTTAGTATTTTGAATATTAAATGATATGAATAATTAATGCAAAAGAGGATAACCAAAATACCCTTTTGGGCAAAGAAATTGATGGTGCCGTTAGATTAGAATCTAATGACTACGATCGTTGGCCTTCCTTACACATGGAAGGACCATGTCCTATTGAAAAAATTCCATATATATATATAGAGAGAGAGAGAAAGAGAGATTAATGGGGTTGCCCCCACGCCATTTTCGGCATTTTTTATTTTGTAAAATATCGCCATGTATATTCATCCATATATCCCTCGTATATGCCATTCGAATATCGTCAGAAATAGAGACTCCTACGGCCTCCATCCAGAAAATCATTTTTAACGGTCGCATGATTTTTTAAATCGACACTATCTTGATGGAGGCCATAGACGAAATTCGAATGGCATATAGGAGGGATATAGGGGTGAATATATATGGTGATATTTTTCACAAAAAATAAAAAAGAAACGTCGAAATAGGGGGCGGGGCAACCATGTTGGCTGCCCCCAGAGGGCAGCCCCATTAAATCCACACACACACACACATGAGATTAATAGGGTTGTGCCCTTGGGGCAGCCAACATTGCTGCCCCCGCATCATTTTCGATTTTTTTTTGAAAATACGGTCATGTATATTCATCCATATATCCCTCCTATATGCCATTCGAATTTCGTCAGAAATAGAGACTCCTACGACCTCCATCCCGACAGTCATTTTTTAACGGTCACATGGATTTTTAAATCGACACTATCTCGATGGAGGTCGTAGGAGTCTTTGTTTCTGACGAAATTCGAATGGAATATAGGAGTGATATAGGGATGAATATATATATATGGTGATATTTTCAAAAATAACAAAAAATGCTGAAATAGGGACGGGGAAGCCATGTAGGGGAAGCCCCATTAAATCATATATATAGAGAGAGATAGAGAGAAAGAGAGAGAGAAAGAGAGAGAGAAGAAACTTCAAATGAGGTAGGGTCTCACCACTTTTGTGGTGAGCCATCCATCTCATCTGTTTATTTTAAGTCATATGGTTGTGATAAATGAAATATTAATTACATTATTTTAATGGTAAAAAATTTTATTTTGGACATTTGTCACGTTCTAAAAATAGTATGTGACAACTCACAAATTCATAACCCTAATTATCTCATCTTTCTCTGTTTCTCTCTCACGCTCCTCTTTCTCTCTCTCGTGACGAATGCGTCGTGGATGCATAGGAGCATGGTGGTGTGCGGCAGAAGGCGGAAGCATATGGATGTGATGGGGAAGTCGCGATGGAGGTGGCACGGAGGAATGAAGATTTAGAGGAGGCAACATGCAGATGCGATGGTTGCTTCGCCACACACGGCTACACATAAGCATCCACCAGAAACCCTCCACCGCATGTAGTGGTTGTCCTCGCCGCAGACCTTCGACCTCCCTCTCCACCATCATGCATGACCGTCGCCCACGACACCAAGTAGTCTCTGCCATGCCATCGACTATGATGATGTGGTGCTTCGCGTGGATGTGCATCAAGTATTCGTTACATTTTATTATAAGGTTTGTACAGGACATGTGTTCGATGAAATGCGTGATAAGGATTTTGTGCTATGAAGGAGAATTTTGCATTAATATTCTCTAAATTTACACAACGATTTTCTATTTTACAAATCTTGCATTATTTTCTCCATATTTGACATTCAATTTTACATATTCATTCACTATTCTAAAAAATCTCACTATTGTTTTCTTATTTTGCCGAGCTCGTGTGAAATTTGCAAAACGATCTTGAGTTTTTACAACAGTAGTATTACAAATCTCAAGGGTATGAAGGAGCGACGCAAAAAACTTACAAAGATCTTTGCAATCGTACAAAAGAAACATACATATTTACAAAAAAAAACATGAAAAAAATTGTTTGTTTTGTTTATAATCACACACTTACAAGACAAACGTAAACTTTACAAAGAGCCAAATAAAATATATAAAATAATATACTCATTTACTGAAAATATTGAATGGTATTGTAAAAAATTATGATATTACAAAGAGGAAATATATTTTCACAAAAACTCATGGAAGTTTACAAAGATATCATTAAACCCATTGGTTCAAGTCAAAATCGAAAATTAATTACAAAAGGCATCCATGAGAAATACCAAATCCAAAAAAAACTAAAAATGGTAATGCAATGCTATTAAATAAAATTCAAATTTAGTAAATCGAGATGATGGAAATACCTTTTTGGATAACTTTTTTGATGCAATCGTCAGATTGAGATTTGACGGATCCGATTGGTGGCTCACAACAATATTGGTGAGACCCCACCTCATTTAAGAGGGTCTCTATATATATAATGACAGCCATGAGTCAATTTCCAGACACCATATGCATCAAGCATATCTATCCATGATATGAAAGACATTCAATTTTATTACTAGACATAGCATCGTATATGATTAATCCAGATATAAGCTAGATTAAACAAACCAATGCAACACAAATAAAAAACGAAAAGATAGAGTTAGATATATCACCGAAGCGTCACAAAGAACTCCCTTTAGAGAGACAACACCCCCATATCACCGACACACAGGATGCTGGCATGCCAATCCTAAGGTATGACGGTCACACGCTCATATACAGTGTGCACCATGCAAGAGCATCCTCGAAAATCACCTCTGTGGATAAAATCGAGATCAGAGAAGAAAAGAAAAGCATTTGCATACGAAGAGAAGAGAAAGCATCCGAGAGAGATGCTATTGTATTCGTAACCCTAAGTCACGACTTAAACGTGAATTTAAGTCAAGGTGGATGGTTATACATCGTGGTAGAATATCAAAGGACATATAACAACTTTGGAATTCAAACGATGCATCCGAAAATGTGAATCTGAAAAAATATTCTCAACCTGCAACCCACACCTGACCTGGCACGACGGGACAAGCAGGTTGATGAAACGCTAATCGGTAAAGTTAATAAGAACTCTTTGTAATACAACCAATTAACCAATCATTCAGAACCAAGCTGAGTATCTCTGTGAAGAGAGATTGACTTAGATTTATCCTAAATAAGTCCATGGTCGAACACAAGGACGACACGAGTTATTAATATACTTAATCAAGTTCTAAATACCTCAGTTGAGAAACCAATAGAGTTATCTAGGTCAACAATACACAACACCAGACATATGAATGCATGCAATTTTTTTTATTGATTTTATAATGCAAATCAAATGCAATACAAAATGACACAAGATGCCTAACATTACATAAAACAAACAAAGCAATACAACACATTTTATCCTTACAAACTAGCCTTAAAATAAGGAATTAATTTCAAGTCAATGAAATCAACGAATCTCAAAGTAATCATCAATGGCCACAAAATCTAATTAATATGTTAAATGTCTTAACTAGTTAAGCATCTGATTTAAATCATGCACATAAAGAAAATAGGTGATATCTAACAGGAGATCGAAGAATAAATCACTTAATTAATCTAAAAAATCAATAAAATCAGGAATCAATGTAGTGCTTGATTGTGGAATTAGAAACAATAATGATGCTATTAAAAGGTAAGTAAGCAAGATATTTCTTTGATTTTTAAATGTACATGCAGAGGTCAAATCGTGAGATTTAGATGTCATTAACAAGATAATTTCTAGAGCTTTAAATAAGATCAATTTGCATTAATTAGATAATGTATGCTCAAGATATTAAATAAATAATTCAAGGATATTTTTGCAAAGAAAATATAAATTTAAATACATACAATCTCATAAATCAGTCCACACAAGGGCATATGCGCAATTAATAAAATCCAGTTGGATTATAAGTGTAAATAACCTTATGCTGGGTTATTTATGTAATTACTTAGACCTGACAAGACAAAAGTGTAATAAACGCAGGTGCATCACGTGGCACGCGTGAGAGCGGGACCAATATGCAAAGTGAAGGTGTGGGGCTTCAGCTGCAAATACTCCAAGAGGTCACGCGTGGGTCACGTGCGGGTAGGCCTGAGTGAGGCTTGGTCAACGACAGATGGCTCATGCCACGTGGGTGGCTTTAGTGCTTCGAGACATGACTCGATCCCACCGAGGTTGGTGGTTCATGGAGGATGTTTGGATCACATACGGGCTGTCGGATCATTGTGATCAGATGGTACGTGTAACTTGAGCAAATCCGAACTCCTCCGCGACATGGCTGAGGTGGTGGCTCTCCGGCGAAATGGCACTTCCTCTTTCGTCCTCCTCTCACCTTGCTAAAGGTCGGAGAACCTCCACAAGGGTCGAGCGAAGACCCAAGACAGTCAGAGGATGGCCGAGGATAGAGAAATCATCAGGTCAATGAAGGTTCGCCAAAGGCAGAGCTCGAGAACGGAGCCCTTCGCAAAGCTCTGACCATTGAAGGGTATCGACATGTGATAAAAGAAGTAGCCGAAACATGCTAGTGTGTGCAAATTAAGTGTGGAGTTAATGTAGGGTTGTCAAGATGGGGGAGGCGGAGCCCTAAATGGGTTCCGCCTCATTACATGAGGAGGAAAATGGATGAGGTGGAGGAGGTACTGGAGAACATGAGGTGATGATCGATGATGTACACGAAGATCAATAAGTGAGGGTGAAGGTGATGGTGTGAACAATTGGGGAAGAACAAATATGTGTGTGACTAATTAAATTAGAGAAATCAAAAGAAAACAAATAACTTGCCTGGAGGAAGAAGACGATATGGGATGAAGGTATTGGCATGGGATTGAGGTCTGGGAGACCTTGGGTCTTTGCTTGACGTACCCGACCTGGGTACGAAGCTCGCTGTGTACACGACCATCAGCCGTGGATCAACACCGAAGGGTGGCTCCATCTTGGCCCCTCGATCCAACCTCTCATCGTGGCTCCATCTTAGCCCCTTGATCCATCCTCTCGCTGTCACAGGGGGAGGAGAGGTGATAGGGAAAACCCTCGCGTAAAGGTGGATCACTGATGACAGTTGATCGGAAAGAGTTTTTATGTGGTGGAGGCGGTGGTTGACAGTAGTGCTTTCAACCACCTCTAGTTATCGCACATGGGGGAGTTAAAGGAGATGGGAGTTAGGTGAGGATAAGGGATGAGAGACAATCAAAGGGGCACCATAATCATGGATAAAGGGCATTTCAGAGTGGCTGCAAAAATTTGGAGAAGTAAGGCGGGGGCGAACAATCACGTCTCTTCAGAGGAGTAGTTGCATAGGTTGACGACAACTAACAACCATCTGATCTTGTGACCAGATGGTGGAGAATAGGCCATGAGTAGGAGGTCAGGATCTAACTGATCAAATGATCAAGTGGTCCGCAAAGAGGCAGGAATGGTTTGATTAGAATTGTCAGATCAAATGATCAAACAACCTCAAAGAGAGGCGGGGCTCAATAAAGATCCACTGATGTAGATGCACAAGATTGGGCCACATGGCCCAAAAAAATAAAAATAAAAAGCCATGTAAAATTAGTAATAAATAATAAATAGAATTAAAATGAAAAGTGTTCTATATGAAAGATGTATATTTTTTTAAAGATATACGATTTTCATGTAGAAACCAAGTTAAAATATATCATATATACATACTTATTATTTTTGTAAGTATTTTTAATTAATAAAAATACTTCTTTTTTTCTTTTGTTCTTTTTTGGCATTTTTTATGAGGAATATTGTATAATATAATATAAAAATGGTTAACTAATTTTTATTATTAAGAAACACAGAAAATAAAAGAACCTTAAAAACATATATTTGATACTTAATTATATAAGTTAATTAGCCTTATTTATTTACTAGGGGTTAAATGTTAAATATAATTAATTAGTTGTTAAATGAGGACAATTAATAGAAATAAAGACGATGAATACGAGATTCATCATCCTTTATACTTAAACGTTGCTCATTCTCGATCAAATAAAGAATGAATAAGTTAGTTGAATCCCTGATTGTGCATGTGATGTACAAGACTTGACATTCATGACACGAGTTTTATGTGACTCTTAAACTCTAAGCTCAACCAAGTCTTAGTCAAAACGAACTCAACTTCCCTAATTATCAGACTCTATGTATTCATATACATATAAGATGTATAAAATTTAGTGTGGATTACATGTACAAGTGTAGAGTCAAAGCTTCATCGAGGTTCCGGTGTAAAAGATCTTCCTTAACACCCAGCCCTCAATTCCAAGTATAAATAAAGTCCCACTTCATTTCACCATCTCTTTATTTGTCAGGCTGACAAATGTCAGATGGAGTGGCCAAGTATGGAGGATATAGGTTTGTACCATTTCTTTTCTCCTCTCATGGGAACAAGGATTTCTCGAGTACCTTATTAACACACACTTGTATTATTGGTGTTAATCAATATGTCCGTCAAGAATTCCGAATCGTCTGCATTTGTTTTTCTAGGATATACTGAGGTATGTCTTTTTTTTTAGTATCTATTATACCTTCAACACCCATACTTGTATCACTAATGATGTGGAGCCCTTTTATCATGCTCGTTCGACTCATATGACCTAATTGATTTAGTTCAAGTGGACACTTTGAAAAGATTGGGAGTGTTCGTCATTGATATAAGCTTTTTGAATGCTTCTTGGAATGTATGAGCATTCCTTTTAGTATTTTTGTTTTTATTTTGGCTAGCACCACTGCTTTTATCAAGTTGATGCATACCGATGAATAATTTTATGAACCCATTAAACCCATAAGCCCACTGATCTGAATCAATAAGGATCCAATAAGATATCTCATATAATAATCCGCAATTTCAAATCTTCATAGTGTAGTCCTATATATTCCCATAAATCTTTACTACCTAATTGTCCACTCTCTTCTCTTATAACAAAATTGTGGTTAAGTTTTTGTCATTATCTTCATCGTAACATCCTTTTCTCACTATGTGATGATATTGGAAGGATTATGCATATTAGTGCAAGATTTATCTTAATTGGTTGAGGTTATTTTACTCCATTCAATTTTAATAATGGAATACTATACTTGGGAATGTATGATCATTAGTTGCTTGCTTGAAACAATCTTAGTGCGAGATCAACGTAGCAAGTCAAGTCCTTTAGGTTCTTAAGTATATTAGTGGAAAAAGTATGGTCGTGATTCTTAATTACATTGACTATCTTCTTAATGATATTACTAAGCCTTTTGTATCTAATTAACCATGATAAGTGCAACATTATGTGCTCTATTAAGCTACTTAGCTCCTATTTCTATTTTTTGACTTATTTCAGTGGTTGGTGATGAAACAACCTATGATAGTATATATACAAAAAGCACTATGCCTCTATATAGGGTAGTGCATGATTGAAGGGGATAGAGAGGTCTTCTTTTACTATGCATGGATGCAATAGGAGCATAATAGAGGAGGAGAGGTTCTGCTTTGAATTGCAATGTCATAACTTATTCATCTTTAGTTGCATATAATAATTTATAATCTTCCATGAAGTATAATTTACTTATGCTATATTTTGTAAGATGTGGTGAGATCTAGTCCTATGTGCTTGTTGCTCAATGATCATTCATTTGTTAAATGATTAATTGGAAGAAGGAATGGTAACCAGATTACGTATAGATTAGGTTGCATGGATAGGAGAAAGCAACAATATCCCATGCCCAAATATGAGATCTATTACCCTTATCAATATTGGATCTAGATTCCAAATTGGACTACCCGTAACTATGTAGATTTTCATCCAGTCATACACTAATTAATTTGGTAGTATCACATCAACCATGCACGTTGACTCTATTGGAAAAAAAATGAACTGAATTTGCAATCAACCACCGTATATGTACGTAAAAAATTAAACACTAAATGTAATAGTGTATGGTCTCCTGCCATGATCATTAGAGAAGAGAATCACCAAAAAGAAGAATAAGTACAACTCTCTTTGTTCCCCCTCTCTCTTCATATCTTCTCTCCTTCTCTCTTTGTTATCGTTTCTCCTTCAACCCCTCTCTATATAACAACTCTCTTCCAACTCTTGAGGAATGGGAATTTGAACATGAGCAAGTGGATTTCATTAGACAGTTTGTTGATGAAAATATCTACAACTACATCCAAGATGAAAGCCACACTAGAAGTCTATGGTGGAAACTGGAAAATCTTTACGCCTCCAAGGCTAACAAATTGTTTCTTCTCAAGATATTGATGAACTTGAGGTTCAAGGAGGGCACTTCCGTGTCGGATTTTTTGAATGATTTCCAAGTTATTGCAAGTCAGTTGACGAGCATGAGCATCAACTTTGAAGACGAGCTATTGGGACTATTGTTGCTTGCTACTCTACCATATTATTGGGTGACTTTCAAAGTCTCACTTACTAACACTATAATTAACGAGATTGTTTCTTTGGATATTGTCAAGTCTAACATTCTCAATGAAGAGATGCAAAGAAACTCCCAAAAAAGTTCTTCACATTCAAAAGATTTTTTTACAGCGGAATTTGGGGAGGAGCAAGACCAAGAATGATAAGGGTAGAGATAACAATAGGAGCAAGTCCAAGTCCAGATATTAAAATATGGAGTGTCATTATTTCAAGAAGAAATGGTACATCAAGAAGCATTGCTTCCAATTCAAGAGAGATAACAGGAATGGACGCGACAAGCAATAAAAGAAGAACCGCAACATTGCTGCAGCTGCAAAGCATGAACTCCTCATTGTCTGTGATGAGGAGATGGTGAGTATCTCACATGATGGTACTTCTTAGCTTATTGATAGTGGTTCAACACTATATGTTTCATCTTAGAGAGAGTTTTTCTCTTCATATAAACCGTGTGATTTTGGGACATTGAAGATGAGTGAAAAGCGAGATAGCGAGAGCCGCTAAATAGCGGTCTGACAAGTCAGACTCACTGTCGCTGGTGCGACTGCTCAAACCTCCTCGGTCTTCAACAATTAACCCACACAATCAATCAAAGAATAGATAGCAAGGATTAAAATTTATTATACCCTACTAAAGATGTACAATGGCAAGCAAGTAGGGGTCGAACTCAAGAAGCAAAGGTGTAGAGCATAGATAAGAATCCAACCCTAGGTCTAATAAGCAACTCAGCCAATCTAGAATTTTTGTGGGTTTTTGATTTTATAATAATTTTTTTAAATTTTTAATTTTATATTTTTGTATTTTGGTTTTTAATTTACTGATTTTATATTTTATATTTTATATATTTTTTTATTTTCTTTTTCAATATTGGAAAATAAAGACAAAGTAGTAAAAGGAAGCGAGAGATATTTGTACAAATAGATAAAAATGTCCAAAAATAAGCAAACAAAGTCTTTTTGGTCTTTTTATACTTTTTTACTGTTTTTGTGATTTTTGGGTGAATTTTGGAATGTTTTTGGTATTTTTAATTAGCAAGATAAAGCAAACAGTGACTACAATGCAAGGCTGAAACTTCAAATGGGGAAATAAAATAATAAACAGTAGCAAAAATTCTCCACTTTAATTTTCACCTGTAGATAATAAAACAAAGAAAATTCAGGCATAGAAAACACTATTTTTGGAGTTTTTATGAATTTTCTAAATTTTTATGAAGGTTTTTAGAGTTTTGCAATTTTTAGGGGTTTAGTTTTGTATTTTTTGATGATTTTTGGCTGGGAGTTAAAACTAACTAAAAGACACAAAATATATTTTTTTTGGGATTTTTATGGAGTGTTTTTATATTTTTTAGGGATTTTATAAGCTAGACAGTGCACAAAATAGATGTTTTTGATTTTTAATAAATATAAAAATAGAATAAAATCAAAAACTAAAATGTTGGCGTGGAAGAGTACATGCACATGAGCTTAAGTACAAAATTTGAGAAATTTTGGGATTAGAATGATACTTCAAATAAATCCTACAAGCAAGCAAACATGGAAGGTCTGGCAGGGGTATTTGCGTAATAATCAGAAAATCAAGGGGCCTGCGTGCAATATTTCCAGAAAATAAATAACTAAATAAAAATCTCGAGAACTGAATACTAAAGTCAAGAACTACGAGGTTATCCACGCAAAATCCCCAGGGGGCACGTGCGTGAGCACGCGCGCCTGGGGAGGATAGCCTTGCAAATCTCTAAAGGTTGATGACGTTTCAGCAATTATTACAAAAGTAAAACAACGGCAATGGAAAGTCTTTGGTCTAATTAACAATGCAAAAAGAGTCGGGATCGAACATGCAAAATTCCCAACTGAGGGGCTGATCGAACGGCGTTGCGGCTTTTACTTAAGCCACGTGTCGAGTTTTGGTTGTCCGATACCCCTTCGCGTGAACGGCTGCGATAAGATCATTCACGACGCGATCAACGGCCGAGGACGAATCAATCGGACGGCAGCTGCGCTCCTGGGCTGACGCGCCTAATCCGACGACAGAGAGGGGGTCCCGACGAACGGGGAAGAAGCACCGCCGGGGCGATCCTCCTCCCGCTGCAACGGCCCGCTCCGACGTCCTTTGAGGCTCCAAAAGTGCCAGATCTCCTCCTGCATATGCCTTCTGATGATCGAAGGCTTCAAAAGTCGCTGAAGACCCCTGGAGTGCTCCTACGGCGTCGGAGTCGAGGAGGGCTCCAAGGAGGTTCGGCGATAAACAAAATCGCCTCCAGATGCCCTGTATGTCGCAATGACCTGCAAGAAGAGAATGACGAGAAGCGCGGGCAAACTACCGTGCTCCTCCAGAGAACAAAGCGAGGTGAAGTAGCGGGATGGGGGCTCTGGTTGGTGCGTGGGACGAGTCGAGGTTGGCCGGCGAGACTCGGAGCCGGCCAACGTAATGTCGAGGCGATGAGGAGATGATTACGAAGGGAAAACGAAGGGCGAGAAACAGGGGAGCTTCCTAACTATGCTAGAGCAACAGAAAAGGGTCAAGAGAGGAGAAGAAGTGCCTCACCAAAGCGCGCAAGCAAGGTGCTCCGGCGACCACTTCGGCAAGGGGATCTGCCTCAATTCGACGCCGCCTTGGTCTAACGAGAAGCCCGACGAGCTCCTGCTGTCACCAGGAGTATCTTCAAGGACTTAGGTTAGGGTTTCGGTGGTGGAAGAGGGATCAAGTCGAAATGGGACATTTTGGGTCGCTTTTGAAAGTTGGTCGACGGGGCTCATTGATCGAGGGATATCTCGCAAATCAACGACCCGAAGGTCGAAAAAACGCATGGGCGTGTATGCCCGATCTACGAGGAATAAAAGTTGTTCAGGAGCCATCACGAGATTATGCAAGGAGGAGTCTCGAAAAATCCGCAAATACAAGACAAAAACCTTGTCTGACACAGTCCAGAGGGTGGTCAGACAGTTGACCCGTGGTCAACTGTCCAGACCTCCTGATTGGTCCACGTGGACCAATCAGGGAAAAAACCTCTAAAAAATCATTTAAAAATAGTAAATAACATTATTTTATTTAGGTGATAAAATAAAAAGTGCTTATAAATTTATGTAGTATTTTATTATTATTTTTAATTATTTTTATGAGGTATATTTTTACAAGTTTGCATTTATACCCTTATAGGTATCTATATCTATGTATTTAAGTATTCTATTTTTATTTAGATATTTGTAAGTTATTTATTTTTGGTTATTATTTTCTAAAAATATAAAATACTTTTATATACGCAAATATATTTTTATTTTAATTTTCTGATATATTTTATACACTTAATAAAATGAAAGTGTTATTTGTACAGGTATAGATACATGTATTATACCTGTGTATTATAATATATACAAGTATTTTTATTTGGGTTTTATTTATGCTTTTATTCTGATTTTAATGTACATAATTATTATAAGTATTATTTACAACATTATAAAAATATAAAATTGTAAAAATAATAAATAAGTAATAAATTGAATATTTTAATATGTACAAGTATACAATGGGGGTCCAAAACTCAACTTTCAAACCGTAGCTCCGCCAAATGCGAAACCACCACCATTAAATAGCTTATTTTATTCTATATACAATTAAAGGTGAGTACGCTGCATTTGGAGTTTTTATTTGTGAGATACGGGTCTGGGAAGTTGGGATTCTGGATTTTTATTCAGATCATAACTTTTTATCTGTGTATTATTTTTCTGTGAAATCAATTTTGTATTTTTCTTTATTATATTATCTACAACTTTTATGTACAAAGTTTCTTTATTTGATGTACAAAAAGTGGAACCAAAAATAGGTCCCAAAATGAATAAAGAATGAATAGAATGCATAGGTATTTTATCTGTATTTTGGCCCTTATCTCCCCCTACTTTATTCCTTGTCGACCTATTCATCAAGATGCCTAGGTCTCGGGGTTTCGGGTCATAAAATATTTACAATATTTTATTCTTTTTCTTTTCTTTTCTTTATTCTATAATTTTGGCTTTAAAAACCACAATTTATACAATATTTACACACATATACATGAATGCTAAAATGCATGAATTACGCCTATTTATACGCATTTACTAGGGTTTTTGAGGCCAAAATGATAGAATAAAGATGATGAAACGCAGATTCATCAATGAGGAATTGTTCTTTGTCACTTGTTATTGGCATTAGCAATGTCGTATTGAAGAATGCCAACAGAGTTGTGTTCATGCTCAAAGATGTGTGGGGCACACACCAGATATGCACTTGAATATTATTATGTAAGAGAACTTGATGATGAAGAATACCAAAATACTTTTATGACAAACAGTGGAAGCTTTCCTGATGATCCTTGGTTATTGCTCGTGGGAAGAAGTGAAGAAACAACCTCTGCATCATGAATGCGTCAATTTCCATGACATGGCACATGTGACTCGAGAAGCTAGTCCCATTGAGTTGTGGCATCGAAGACTAGGCCACATGAGTGAGAAAGGATTGTAGTGCTTAATGAGAAAGAATCGGTTGGCAGATGTGAAGAAATAGAAGCTGGAGAGATGCACACACTACTTGGTTGGGAAGCAGATGAGAGTCTCCTTCAAGAACCATCCACTTTCTAGGAAGATGCATGCATTGGATCTTGTTTACACCGATGTTTACAGTCCTTTGAAAGTAAGTTCTCTCAGTGATGCACTTTATTTTGTTACATTCATTTATGATTTTTCCATGAAAGTTTAGGTCCACGTCTTGAAGAGGAAGGACCAAGTCCTTGGTGCTTTCAAGGACGTTCATGCGCTTATGGAGCGATAATCTGGAAAGAATCTTAGGTGCATCTACGGTGACAATGGTGGTGAGTATATTGGGTCATTTGATAAGTATTGCAGATCTCATGACATCAGACACCATAAAACTCCACCTAAGAAGCCACAGTTGAATGATGTTGCAGAGAGAATAAATAGGACCTTGATGGAGAGAGTCAGATGTCTCCTTTCTTAAGCTAAGTTTCCTAACTCTTTTTGATGTGAAGCATTTTTTACTACTGTTTATATTATTAATCTCTCTCCACGTGTACCCTTTTATGGTAATGTTCTTGACATGGTCTAGCTTGGCAAGAATGTCTCATACAACTATTTACGAGTATTGGGATGCAATGCATTTGTGCATGTTCCCAAGGATGAAAGGTCCAAGTTGGACACAAAGATAAAGCAACACATTTTCTTGGGATATGGCCAAGATGAGCTTGGCTACAGGTTGTGTGGTCCAGCCAAGAAGAAGTTGATGAGGAGTAGGGACATGGTCTTCTTCGATAAACAAATCATTAAGGACATCCAGAAGGCTGCTAAGGACTCTCCCTCGAGCAGCTATGAGCCATATGATGTGGAGCCAGTTCCATTGCAGAGTTCTCCACATGTACCGCCAGATGATGATGATGAGCTGGTGCCAGATGTAGGAGATGATGAGGATGTGCCAGAGGTCTCCACTCCTGATAATGACGCAGATGCAAATGATGATGGTTGGCAGGTTGATGAGAGCTCATCTTCTTATGATGATGATGATGTCCCACGACAGAGACCTATAAGGGAAAAATGACCCTCCACTAGATATTCTCCATGTGAGTACATTTTATTGACAGATTGCGACGAACTTGAATGCTATACAGATGCCTTGCAAGATGCAAACACATAAAAATGGGTAGAAGCCATAAAAGAAGAGATGGATTCCCTTCATGACAACCATACCTTTGAGCTTGTCAAGTTGCCCAAAGGCAAGAGATCATTAATAAATAAGTGAATTTATAGAACGAAATATGATGAATACTCTACAAACCCAAGGTACAAAGCTAGGTTGGTTGTAAAAGATGTCAACTAAAGAAAGGGAGTTGACTTTGAGGAGATCTTTTCTCTTATTGTGAAGATGTCTTCTATCCGAGTGGTTTTTAGCTTGGCAACTATCCTTGATTTGGAGGTTGAACATATGGACGTGAAGACAACTTTCCTCCATGGTTACTTTGAGGAGGACATTTACATGTTACAACCAGATGGCTTTGCAGTCAAAGGTAGGAGACCATGTTCGCATGCTGAAGAAAGGCCTATATGGATTGAAGCAGGCACCAAGGCAATGGCACACGAAGTTTGAGTCATTCATGGGGGAGCATGGTCACTCTAAGAATACTTCATACTATTGTGTGTGTTCGTGAAGAAATTCTCAGATGATGGCTTCATCATTTTGTTGCTTTATATTGATGATATGTTGATTGTTGGTAGAAACACTGTGAGAATTTCTTCTTTGAAGGAGTTGTACAAGTCCTTTTCTATGAAGGACTTAGTACATGCGAGCCAATATTTAGGCATGAATTATAATGGAGCGAGAGTCAAGGAGGATGTGGCTTTCTCAAGAGAAGTACACTGGGAAGGTACTTCAAAGATTTCGTATGGAGAAGGCAAAGCTGACAAGCACTCCTTTTGAAGCGCATTTCAAGTTAAGCTCTAAAGATAGCCCACAGACAGTTTCAGAGAAGAAAGATATGGAGAGAGATACCTATACACTAGCCGCATGTAGTCTTATTTATGCCATAGTTTGAACGAGACCGGACATTTATCATGCAGTTGGACTTGTTAGTAGATTCATCTCAAATCCAGGGAAGCAACATTGGGAAGCAATTAAGTGAATATTGAGATATCTTCGAGGTACTAGTAGCTCCTCTCTTTGCTTTCAAGTAGAGAATCCTATTCTTCTTGGTTACACGAACATAGATATGGCTGGTGACATTGACGGGAGAAGGTCCATATCGGGTTACTTAATGTCATTGGCGGGTGGCACGGTTTCTTGGTAATCTCATCTTCAGAAATATGTTGCTTTATACATTAAAGAGGCCGGGTTTATTGCAGATACAAAGTCATGTAAGGAGTTGCTATGGATAAAGAAGTTCATGCAGGAACTTGGTTTTGGGCAAGACAAGTCTGTGCTTTACTGTGATAGTAAGAATGCTATTCAATTGGCAAGAACTCCATTTTTCATGCAAGGTCGAAGTACATTGATGTGAGGTATCATTGGATACGAATTTTCTTAGAAGAGAAGCAACTTGTTCTTGACAAGATCTATACAAATAACTAGGGGTGCGCATGGATCGGATAAAATCCGTAATCCGATCCAATGTGTTGTCATTGGATTGGATCGTTTTGGATTTATAAGTTTAATGGATCGGATCGGATTGGAAATTTACAAAACCGTTCATTTATGGATTGGATCGGATTATTGCCAAAATCCAATCCGATCCAGTCCGTTGATCCGTTAATAAATAATAATATATACTACTTTATTTATTCTCGATAAAGTATATTATATATTACATTTTATTTGAAAGCTATGTGTAAATATCCAAGCTAGTCTCTTTATAACTTAAGCTTATTCAAATTCAAGTTTTACTACACATAACTTGCTGGAAAACCCCTTATCTCACCCTACTAATTGGTTTAGAAAAAAGTAATACCTACCTGTAATGTCCTTTAGGCCATTCTAATTTTTCAAATGAAACAAACTTCTAAAAATAATAATACATAAACCTAAACCCACTCGGGACCCCTTACAAACAAAACACTCACCTGCGCCACACACATCTCCA
Source organism: Ottelia alismoides (assembly GCA_037367405.1). NCBI lineage: Eukaryota > Viridiplantae > Streptophyta > Magnoliopsida > Alismatales > Hydrocharitaceae > Ottelia > Ottelia alismoides. The sequence goes on from JAZKJV010000886.1 coordinate 767,118, forward strand.
CCTTCAGGTGCACACATATCTCCGTCGGATGTTATCCTTGTCCTAGTTGTGCGCATGCACAGCCAGGTCTTCCTTGCGCATGCGTAGTTATCTAGTTGTAGTTCTTATTTGATATATACAAACTTGTAATTTTATTCAAAGTCAATATGATTCTTTTATGATTTCTACGGATCACAAGTATGTTATTTTTATTTAGTTATACAATGATCGGTTGTAATAAACTCATAACAAGCATATACGTTTTTTCTTTTCAAAAAAATTAAGTCAAATTGCTTTCCAAAAATTAACTATTCTTTTCTTTACATTTATACATAATCTCAAATTTAGAACCTTGATTCGAACGTCGAGTTCGACTATGCTACAAACTTAATCATAGATTAGGTGAGCATTAAAAATCCGAACCAATCCGATCCAAACGTAATCCGGTGGATTGGATTGGATTGGATTTGCATGTTTAATGGATTGGATTGGACTGGAAAAATCAAAAATCCGTTATGTGTGGATTGGACACGGATTAAGCCAAAATCCGATCCAATCCGATCCATGTGCACCCCTACAAATAACAATGGTGCTAGTATGATGACCAAGTCGTTGCCTTCGGGAAAGTTTGAAGATTGATGTTCCCTTTTTTGGATTGGAGCGGACTCCTCTTTGCAAATAACGAGTGTTTGGAATCTCTGGATGGTGGGTTCCTTTCTATATGGGAATTCAACCATCGTGTTGAACTTCAGAAGCATCTTCTTTTACATGGAGATTGTAAATTATACAATTAGTAGAACTAACTTGATCATTCAAGGTCTGATCATTGTCGTACTTCGATCAACCCCTTCTTTTGACTCAAATCAAATCCCCACCCTCTTCCTTCTCTCCCAAATGCTTGATTTCAGCTCCTTCTATTGGAAATAAGTTTGCAAATACATATATAATGACAGAAAATAGTGTCGATTACTAGACATCTTATTTATAAAGCATATCTATCCATGATATGAAAAAAATCTAAATTAAATACCAAGCATAACATCATATAGGATTAATACAGAAATAACCAAAATTAAACAAACCAATGCAATACAGATAAAAAACAAAAAGATAGAGTCAGAGATATCACCAAACTATTTCGAAGAACCCCCTAGAGAGAAAGGCCCCACAATACCGATGAACAGGGTGCTGGCTTGTCCCTCCTAGAATACGACATTCACACGCTCGCAAATGGTTCTCACAGTGCAAGAGCATCCTTGAAAGTCACCTCTGTAGAGGAAATCGAGATCGTAGAAGAAAGGGAAAGCACTCGCTCACTAAGAGAATATGAAGCATATGAGAGAGATTCTATTGTGTTCGTAACCCTAAGTCACGATGTAAAATGTGAATTTAAGGTGTGGTCGACAGCTACACATCATGGTAGAATATAAAGGGACACATAATGACTTTTGAAATTCATTGATGCATTTGAAAATGCGAATCCAAAAGTAAATATGACTCAACCTGCAACCCGCACCTGACCTAGCACGACACGACACGGCAAGCAGGTGTAAGCACGCATGCGATAGTTCAAAATCCCCTATGTTTGGTTCCCAGACTAATTTCAAAACTTCCCATACATAATCCATAAGACAATTTTCATTCTTGGTCTGGGACTAAAAGGCTCCCAAACATGGTCGAAACATTGAATTCCAGGAATTGAAATGCAACTTGATATTGACTATCAAATTGTATCAAACATCCCAATTACCAAACCAATTTCAACACCTTCTTCATATCACTGTCTACCCTACTTCATTAAGAACCTCCTCCTCCTTATTCCACCTTCTTCACTGTATTCCCTCATGATCTCCTCCTTTGCTAGGGATGAGCATTAAGTAGGGATGAGCTGACCCAACCCATGTGCCTGACCCACGAACTCGATTGGAAACCCGATCCAATTTATATTGAGTCAGACTCTGACAGGTTAAACCCATTAATCCATTGATCCGACCAGATAAGGACCCCATAAGATGTCTCATATAATAATCCACAATCTCAAATTATTATAGTGCAATCCTATATATTCCAATAAATCTTTACTACCTACATACTCATAATTGTCCACTCTCTTCTCTTAAAATGGTTAAGCTTTTCTCATTATCTTCATCATAACATCCTTTTCTCATTACATGATGATATTGGAAGGGTTACACGTATTAGTGAAAACTTTATATTAATTGGTTGAGGCTATTTCACTCCATTCAACTTTCGTACTGGAATACTATACTTGGGAATGTCTGATTATTAGTTGCTAGTTTGAAAATTTGAGTGGGATGGGATCACCATAGCAACTCAAATCCTTTAGGTTCTTAATTACATTATTGGAAAAAGTATGTTGTGATTCTTAATTACATCGATTATCTTCTTAATGAGCGTTTTGTATCCAATTAACATGCATAAAAAGCATTGCGCCTCTATATAGATAGTGCATGATTGAGGAGGCAAAAGAGGTCTTCTTTTACTATGCGTGGATGCAATATGAGAATAATGGAGGAGGAGGAGGAGGTTCTACTTTGAATTGCAATGCCATAATTTATTCACTTTTAGTTGCACATGATAACTTATAATCTTTCCTGAAGTATAATTTACTTATGCTATAATTTGTAGGATGTGGTGAGAATGATCTACTCATGTGTGGTTGTGGCTTAATGATTATTCATTTGTTAAATGATTAATCAGAAGTAGGAATGGTAATCGGGTTATGACTCCGAAGCTAGATCGTCTGGTGTAGATTGGATTGCATGGACAGGAGAATGCAACAATATCCCACATCCAACTATGAGATATGTTACCCGTATCAATATTGGATCTAGATTCCAAATTGGATCACCCTAATTATGTAGTTTTACATCTATTTGACACTAACTAATTTGGCGGTATCACGTCAACCATGCACATTGATTCTATTAGAAAAAATGTTCTGAATGTGTAATAAACTACAATATATGTATGTAAAAATAAGGCACTCAATGTAATAGTGGTTGGTCTCCTATCAATCAGTAGAGAAGAGAGTCACCACAAAGAAGAATAAGTATAACTCTCTTCGTTCCCCCACTTTCTTCATATTTTCTCTCCATCTCTCATTGTTGTCATTTATCTTTTGGTGTGTTGATGGTAGCGCCTCCACCCCTCTCTATATAGCCTAATTACAAGACCCATGGCCCTAATATTATAAGGACACTGCATATGATAGGAGTTAATAATTAACTTCTATTCCTAATAACACTATATTTATGACGCCCTCGTCATGCATCCTCTTGGTCTTGTCCACATAATAGTGCTTTCTGATGCAACACCACACATCTCTTATAACTATATATTGTGCCATAGTCCAATGATATCGTGAACCACACTCACTTCTCCTTCTTGTTGCATGCTTCTGTAGTAGAGATGCAGATAACATACTGCTTTCTTCTCGTACGACTCAACCTAGGAAAAAATAGAGTTCCATCACTTGCCACAATCCCTCCCTTGATCTTGTTCATGCTCTTCAGCATCCTTGTCCTTGCATCACCCCACGTGCTCCCTCCAATGGTGACTCGGCATGTGTCTGACACCTCTCAAAGATCATACTATCCCGTCAAACATGCGCAATTCCACCAATCCAGCTCCCTTGAAATTGTGAACATCTCTACCTACCACCTTTATCGTGCCATCACCACATACTTAGTATGGACTAAACTGCCCTGGATGAGCATTCATAGTATGAACATGCTTTGTCCACACACCATCCTTAATTTTCCTTCCATCTCTCTTGAGTACACTTATAAGACTCCTTCATTATCTGCGATGGAATCAACATGGTTTGAGTATGAATCATAAATTTTCTTCTTCCCTTTCTCCTTCTCGTGTCTTTGACAATTAGCAATTTTGAGACCCTCTTTGTCACAACAGAAGTAATTGACTGGACAATGTGGCATGGATTAACCTCTAAAACTCCTCTCCCTTCATCTGGCATGTCTTCTCTTCATTGCTATTACATAACCTTCATCATTTTTTGCCTCATCTATCGACCTTCCTCAAGACTTTTTAATACACAATGAAACAACATTCTTGCTTAAAGTAATAGTCTTCTTGTCATAGAGCAATGGTGTCTCAATATAATCGACATACCGTTTCTGTATCCTCTTCATTAATGAGAAACTCTCCTTTTCATTCTTCTCCTTAAGAGTAAATACATTTATCAGAATTTTGTTGAATTAATTCATATATACTTCCATCTTTGTCTCTTCCGTTATCTTTTGAACTTGTATTATCCCTTGAGCTTCTTACAGACCTTTTGTCGAAGAGTGTTATAACCCAAGAGAAGTTGTGTTGTACTGTTTACGAGATTCCTCATATCCTTCCGCTCTTCTTCCATCGCCTTCTCTATTTTCTTCTCTATTGCACATATATTTTTCACAATCCCTTCTCATATGAGTATATTTACCCATTGCTGCTATAATGTGACGTTGTTATTTCCTTAAAGAGTTATGGAGAATGATGCCGTAATGTGAACTTCACAATTAGATCGGCACAATGTACTGTGATCTTCATCAACCAAGAATCATGCAACATCTTGATTGGATATGTAATCTCTACCTATAACCCTGAAGTGGTAAAGTTTAGAACGCTTTGCAAGATTTGAAAAATCAAGACAAAATCCTCGTAAACCGAACCATCCAACTCAACTAAAGCATTACAAAACACATACCTAGAGTCCTAGATCTCATCGACCAGACTTTAGATGCTCCTGATCTTAACAACTCACTGTAACTATTGTTTTTTCATTGCTTCTACAGAATGCACACTTGTTGTGTTGCATTTTCTTGCCAACATCGAGTCTCACTCTGATACCGGTTGTTGAAAATGTGAAAATTAAGCGTAATCAATCACCATGGAATCACATGTAGAAGAAGACACTTGATATCATGATGGTCAAGCACTTTCCACGACCATCAGAGAAGAAAATCGCTAAGAAGATTTATGAAGTAAATATGATAATGTATATGTGTGCACGTACATATAGGTATGCATATGTGAGTGTACGTATAAATTACATGTTTCCCTTACAACATAAACATATATATATCATTGTAAGACATTTATGCATCAATGCATATCATCTAGCTGTTAACATCTAATACATACATCTGATCCGTTATCAAGAAAACCGACTATGATGATTTATTGGGTTCAATCGCAATCAGAACATGTCAACATCCACACATAGTTTCACATCCCAATACTCATAAAGTGTGAAAGTTCATAATTAGCAATAGGATTACCTCTTGACAACTTGAACTTGAGCATTTTAGACGGTTGTCAACAGTTTCAATTGAGCTTAAAAACCTGATAAGTTGTCGGAGTCAATGTTCCTTTTGTCCTACGTAGGCCTAGGTTAAAAGGAAAAAGTATTTCTACCAGTTGTGCCCCTCTGAAATGTTGCAATTTCAGTTACATGCCCCTCCTTTTTGGGAATATCAGTTGTGCCCCCGACTTCTTGCCGTTCTATCACTTGTGCCCCTCGGGTTAGTGGCCGTCCATATCCAACACAAACAGACGTTAACTTAAAGGATACATGAGGAATTAAATGAAAGAAGAGGGTTGAAAAGTCATCCCCTTCATCTTCCTCTTCCCGCCCCATCTTCTTCCTCTCCCCTTCTCTCCCTCCTCCCCAGCCTCCTGCTCCTCCTCCCCTATCCCCAGCTCCTCCTCCTGGTCCTCGTGCTGCCTCAATCTCCTCCCCTACCCTCCCTCAACACCCCCCCAACCACGCCTCCTCTGCCCCCAGCCTCCACCCCCACTCCCTTCTCCGTTGCAACCTCCTCCTCCTCCTCCCCAACCTCCTCGACCTTCGACAGCCACCATCACCACCTCCTCCTCCCTCTTTCCTCTGCCCCGGCCTCATCGTCCTCCTCCTTCCCCCGCCCCAGCCTCGTTGTCCTCCTCCTCCTCCCCCTTTCCCAGCCTTCTCTGTCCCCAGCCTCCACCCCAACCTCCTCATCCTCCATCGCAGCCTCCTCCTCCTTCTCCCCTCCCTCCGACTCCCATGCCTCCCCTCCGCTCTGAGCTCCTCACCTCAACCCTCCCCTCGATCCCCACGCCTCCCCATTCTCCTCTGCCTTCAGCCTTCTCCCCCTCGACCTGTGTGCCTCCCCGTCCCTCTCTGCCCCCAACATCCTCCTCCCCCTCCGCCCCAGCCTCCTCACTCCTCTGCCCCTAGCCTCCCTACTCCTCCACCTCCTCTCCCCATTTTTCCAATCCATCAAGATGAAACCTCCATTATCCTCTTCTCCTCGTGGACCACAGGGACACACAAGGCTGCAGCAGCATCTCACCGCAACTGCATCATCATGATCGCATGTTTCTTCACCGATGAGGCGGTCAAGCTGGGGAGGACAAGGGTCGCGGCATGGAATGAGGTCATGATCTTGATGGTGTCATTGTTCCACTTGCTAGGTTGCATCGTGGTGATGAAGCACACTACTTTGAGGGAGATGATGGTGACGACGAATAAGCCGAGCCTTGGGGCTGGAGGGGGAGAACGCCGGAAGAGAAGGATCGGAGGAGGAGGTGATCGGAGGTGGAGGAAGGTTTGGAGAGTGAGGTGGAACTTTCTTTCAGATATGCCCCTCTTAACTACACCATGGTTTGATTAAAGCATGGTTAAGTTCAACTTATTGACGGTCAAAGTAACGGAGGGGCACAAGTGATATAACGACAAGAAGTCGGGGCACAACTGATATCTTCAAAAAGGAAGGGGCATAACTGAAATTACAATATCTAAGAGGAACACAACTGATAAAAATCCAAGAAAAAAATGTAACACCAATCAAGGAAAGGGTTGACACTTAGAGGTCCGGAGTATATTCGGAGGATGAAAAGATAAAGAAGAGGGCGGAGAATGAAAAGATAAAGAAGAGAGCACGCTTTTCACACACACATATATACGCACACACAAACACTACCCGTTGTTTATTTACATGAAAGCTAATAGTTACATAAATATATTTATGGAGGGAATAAAGGCGAGTAAGCCCTCCAGACAACAAAGATGTAAAGATTTGCAAGTAGGCGATGCCTTTGTTCCTCTCCCACTAATCATAAATTAGTGACCTAATCAGGGGCTTTAAGCAGAGTGTTGACTCTAATGCACTCCGGTGATGATGATGATGATGATATGATGTAAGGAGAAGATATGCTCCGTCCAGAAAAAGAGAGGGGGAGCTCAACCTTATCTAGTCCATCTTTGGAGGGGAGAGACTCTTTGTCTATGTCTATCTCAACTCAAAGGTGTAGCTTTTTCTTTTCTTTTCTTTTCTTTTCTTTTATAAACGAAGGAGAAAAGGTAACGTATTCTCACCTCCTATGAAGAAAAAAAATCAATTAATTAGCTTCTTAATTTTGTCATCTCCACCCGTCATCTTGACCGTTCGTTTTTAGATGAATTTTTTTATTGTCAAGTTGGGTGGATTTCGTGAAATGATCGATTCCTGATCTCAAGTCAGACAGTGCCAACATGATGAGTTTCCCATATACAAGCTAGATTGAATTTTGAACCGAGCAGAACTTGTCTTTCGAAGGTGTAATGTCTCGGGCCTAGACCCGGTCTGATATCGAGGATTACATTCCCAGACAACTTGTTGGGCTTTGACCCAATTGCTCAACCACAGTTAAAAATGCCCAAGTCCAAGTTTTTTAGTAGTAACCCTCACTACATATAAGCTATTACTACACTTTGTGATCATAGATGTTGTGCTATGCTTGAGTTGCTACAATCACCTCCATTTATATTAGCAATGTTCTCGTTGCGCGATGGCATATGACGTAATACTAGTAACAATGGCAACTTCACCTCTTGAGTAGTCTTTTCCTCCTAACTTTATGATAGGGGTAGTTTCATATCTTGGGTAGCCCATTCCACTGTATAATCTATAATGCCTCGGGCCCTACACCCTGTCCGTTATCAAGGATAACTGTCGCACACAGCTTGTTGGGCTTGCTTAAGCCCAAGTTTTCTAATAGTATCACCCACTACTTATAAGCTACTACCACACTTATTGATTACTGGATGTTGTACTATGTTTGAGGTGCTACAAATGGATTCAAACTTAACTTTTCTTCTCATTCGAAAACGTGTTAAATCGAGTTGGACCAATTAGTTCGTACTATTGAACATGAAAATACCACGCAATTCAACCCGATCTTTGTAACTCCAATCCGACCAAGGTCTCGCTTTAAAACAATCCAACTTGGTTCAATCAATCCCAAGTAGGCAATCCCAAGTAGACATGCCGATGGACAGATACAGATACATATATAGGTATTACTGTATTCTTATCCGTTTTTGAATACGGATACATATGCGGATAGAAATATTGACGGATATTAAAACTATCTTACCATATCCTTAAAAAACGGATACGGATGTAAAATAGATACTGATCGCATACGAGTAATGTCAGGAATACTGTATAGAATTGACTTAACTATATACGAATTTGACGGAAATACATGATATAAATTTACTAAATGTGTTTATATCACATAAGTTATACAAATATGGTAAAAGAATGCATATAATTATGTTATATAGGGTTAAAAATCAATATATAACGATATTTATATACGAAAATGGTTAAACAAATACGGATATGGATACAGATTTCTGTAGATATGAAAATGATATCCATATCCGTATCCATTTTAAACGGATACGGATACGAATGTCAAAATCTGTATAAAACGGATACGACAACGGATCGAATACAGATATATCCGTAACCGTTTGCATCCTTAATCCCAAGTAATCGCGATCTCTGATATCAACATCATTATTTTTAGCACCGAGAAATTTATTTTTTTTCAACAAGAAGTTTAACTAGATTAGCCAAACTTAAAAGAGTATGACGCAATCGCGACCTAATTTATTTTAAAAAAGGTATAAAGAAACCTAGTGTTGGATCCGTACGAAAGCATGAGTAAAAAAAAAGTAACTATGTTTTATTTCGATAAATATACATCTGATTTATCGGAGCACTACACACAGCAAGTATACCTGTTTTTTTCGATAAAACGACCATTCATTCATCTATCTAAATTATTGTGCTAACAATAGATTTATTTAAATTACATCACAAATCAACGTAACATCACAACATATTTCTTATTCCAATCCTCTGTCAACCCTCATAATCATCCAAACAGCTACTATTCATAAAAGGCTATCCCACCCACTTCAACCCTTCAACCAAACGAGCCCTAAGGGTGGCTTGGACTCGAAACCTGGAGAGCTGCCTAACAAAGTAGACGATGGATGAAAGCTCATTTTGCATATCGAGTCGAGTAAACGAGGGATGTTCATTCACGATTCCTATACGTGATGCATAAGAGGAGTCCTGTGTGGATGTTTATTTGCCCGGCTGCCTGCCTAAACCAGAGGACGGTAAGTTGGTGAGACTATCTATATGCATTTATTAACCATATGTCCAGGTCCCTATAGTGTTGTTTCAGATGGAGGTCTCGCTTATCTCAAAAAAGGCTCAAGGGGCTCGCTCCACTCCATGTCGCACCTCTCGAACCTTTCTTATATGCGTTGTTCAAAGTTGTTGCTCGCTCCACCGATCGGTTGCTGGAAATGGACTGACTACTGGAGATATTCGTGTCACTTCATCTACACTTGTTTGTACAAGGATGCATGAGTTATACTGAGTACTATGAAGACGGAAAAAATAAGTAGAAGAATCCAGATTCCAATTGAACAAATTCAAATGCGAAAAGGATCTTTCTGTTTCTCGAGGAATGAGGGTCAAGGGGGTTGCTCGAGAAAGATCTCTTATTCTTATACTAAGACCGTGATCGATCTGCATATGTTTGGGATGAGAAAGCAATCGCTCTCATACTTATTCAATCCCTTGAAAAAGGCACTTGATGAGATCCTGTATCCAATGGTGAGACTTGCTTATACAGCGAGATAGGAGGCGCATCACTTCTCCTTTTCGACGGAGACGATCGGTTTAGACAAGATACAATACCTGACCGATTCAATATCCGATTCGATTTTCTCAACCTCCATCGCTGCTGTAACCAAATCTCGCTCTTATAATCGATTTCCAAATTTTACGATTAAATTATATTAAATATATCCACCATTCACATGAAACTAGAAATTATTGAAGATGCAACTAATATTTAAAATAGGTATTGGAATGCATCAGTGTAAAATTAATTTCATTTCTACGGAATCCAATTATGTCATAGCAATCCATTTATAAGCACACACGTAATAAATTGCAGAACAATTTAAAACTTATGGTGCTAATAACGACTAAAATTGGTAAAAAATGCAGGATCTAAGTTTTGAATCGATTTGGAAAAATATATTGTTAGGCCCATACTAACGAAGCCATTATCGAGTGAAGCACACCATATGATACGAGAATGACAATTGATTTCGGCCCAATTTGTCGAAATGGATTATTAATGGACCTATAAATTGTATACTTGAATCCATGCGCCCAAGTCTTCTCATCTTACCTGAAAACAAAAGAAAAAGGACTAGAGAGCAATTATCCATCTATTTATTAATTTGTAAATTAGTTGTTAAACTAAACCTATAATAAATTTACAATATTGGATCATCAATTGGGTGTATATATATCATTATGTTTTTTTAGCACATTAAGAACAAATATATACTTATCACAATTGGCACAATGCTACATCAACTTATCTGGAACCTCTGATCATATTATTTCAATTTAGATCAATAGTGATTTTAGTGGAGATTTGGATGGACGCCATTCACATATTTGATTTTAATGGATGCGACTATAGAAGGGCTGCATGCCTAGACAAGTCCTTACACGCTCGCTCTTATAACACGATAAAGAAATGAGAGAAAGAGGGAGTTTGGCAACAATTGGTTCACATTTTGAAAAATATTAATGGATAAGTAATGTTGTATGGATCATCGCTAATGATATAGCAATGGATATGACGTCCATCATTAATTTCAATTATAAAAAATTATTTTGCAACAAACTAATATTTACTGTTATATATTTAGCAATGGATGATATATTGTCTAATTCCAAAAAAATGCGCCACTGTAGACTGATTTTTTTTAATGAAGAATGGGTGGAGTCCCAACGTTGGACGGACCTACCATAGCAGAAATATGTATTTATATATATAGGTAATTAAAATTACATCACTTTACATTACACCAAATGATTCCATAAAAGACACAACGCCCTACAACGCTCACTGACATTCTCAAAGTAGAACAAGCTCCCTCTAAATAGTGCATCATTCCTACCATGCCAGATAGCCTGCTGTAGACTGATTTTGTTGTAACGATTATTAATATAACTTGTGAAATTAATTTCTTAAGTGAATCAAACATGAGTTGGCTTGTTAATGAGCTCATAAGTTCGAACAAATTGAGCTCAATCATGCTCAAGCATGTAAATCATTCTTTTTATTAAAAAAAGTTGAGGAAAATGTTATTCATTCTCCTCCTTGAGGGAAAAGAAGATGAGAGGACCAGACCAAAACCTACCGTATCGGAAAAATTGTTAAAGTAAAAAAAACATGATCATAGCTTAATTAGTATGAAAATAGAAAGAAAGAAGGAAAAAGCAACTTTTTTAGGGTTTTTATCAGTTATGCCCCTCCGAGATGTTGCAATTTCAGTTATGCCCCTCTCTTTTTGGGAATATCAGTTGTGCCTCGACTTCTTGTCATTCTATCACTTGTGCCCCTCTGTTACTTTGATCGTCAATAAGTTAAACTTAACCATGGTTTAACCAAACCGTGGTGTAGTTAAGGGGGGCAAATCCGGAAAAAAAATCCCCCATCTCCCTCCTTCTCACCGTCCAATCCTTCCTCCTCCTCCTACGACCTGCTCTTCCATTCCCTTCTCTTCAGTCGTTCACCATCAACAACATCATACGTAAAGCTGGTTCGGGGGAGTCAAAGTGGGGAGGCATGGGGCGGAGGAGGATGGGGAACGGGGAAGGAGAAACTGGCAGTGGAGGAGGGTGCGTGGGACGAGCGTCGAGCAGAGGAGGAGGGGGTGCATGGAGGATCAGCGGGCGGAGGAGGAGGGTTTGGGGGGGGGGGGGGGTCAACGGACGGAAGAGGAAGGGGGTGCGGGGGGAGGGGCAACGAGTAGAGGAAGAGAAGGATGGGGCAGGGCGAGGAGCATGCGGCGATGAAGGAGGGGGAGGAGGCACGAGGAGTAGTAGCATGTAGAGGAGGAGGCGGGAGACGCGGAGACGATCAGCAGGCGAAGGAGGAGGCGGACACGAGGGGGGTGCGAGGGAGGACCACCGAGCAGAGGAGTGTGTGGGGAGAATCAACGGGCGGAGGAGAAGGAAGAGGCTGCAGGGGAGGAGCATTCGAAAGGTTGGGGGTAGAGGGGGACGGGGACGCACGGGGGCTGAGGGGAGGGTTAAGGTGAGGAGCTCAGAGAGGAGGGGGAGGCATGGGAATCAGAGAGAGAGGGGAGGAGAGGTTGGGGGTGGAGGGTGGGGGTAGAGAAGCCTGGGAAGGAGGAGGAGGACAACGAGGCTGGGGCGGGGGACGGAGGAGGAGGAGGACGATGAGGCCAGGGCAGAGGAAAGAGGGAGGAGGAGGTGATGGTGGCGGTGGTCAGAGGTGGAGGCTGTGGGCAGAGGAGGCATGGGGACAGAGGAGGCGTGGCTGCAGGGGGGAGGGGAGGAAGACGAAGGGGATGACTTTTCAACCCTCTTTTTCAATTTAATTCCTCCTGTATCCTTTAAGTTAACATCCGTTTGTGTTGGATATGGACGACCACTAACCCGAGGGGCACAAGTGATAGAACAACAAGAAGTTGGTGGCACAACTGATATTCCCAAAAAGAGAAGGGACATAACTAAAATTGCAACATCTCAGAGGGGTACAACTGATAAAAACTCTTTTTTATTTATAGATTCGAACCCTGGTCCTTTAAAATGAGAGCCACTACTTCTACCAACAAACCATTAAAAGGATTCTCGACAAAGCAACTTTAAGTATGAATATGTTGGCATTTTAGATTTTATATCAAATATTTAATTTCTATTGTCAATGCAACTATTATGAATACCTAATCTTATATTTATTATTCTAACGTCAATTTATGTCTGACTTTAATATGTATATTCTAACATCAATTTCATAACATTAATATGCTCCTTATCTACACTTATACATATTATACTTAACGTCAAATGGATTCTTACTGTCAATATTTTATGTGTGGCTTTTTATTCGTCGAACGTTAACCCTCCTTATATTTACCTACAAATGATGGAAGACAACTCCACCTTGTCCAGTTCTATTAGTCCAAAAAAAAGCCTTGGGTGTGAAAGAGCTTTTTCCAAGCCAAGTGATGTTCCTTGCCACCATGTAAAGGTCTGAAATAGTCAAACAATTACAAATCATACAAGAAGACCATTCATTTAACATTGTCTTAACATTGTTAATAGAACTGAAGCGAGTTTTCCCTTCAAGCCAATTAAAGAAAGTAGGATTATTAATTTCCACATGGATTGTAGCTAGAGCTGGAGTGTTGATCCTTGATTTCAAGGTACCCCCAATATCCGATTGACCCAAAAGAAATTTCAGAAAGAGCGTTCAAGGTTGTACATAATGGATTTCTGTGTATCAAGGACAAAGAACATGGAAGTAAGAACATGCATGATGAGAAGATGATAACTGCATAGGAAAGATTTAAGCTTCTCCAACCTGTAATTCTTGATCAGAGTAAGATAATCAGGTGGGAAATAAAAGGATGCAAAAGGAGACAGAATGCAACCTAGAGTTTCTTTCTGAACTAAACTACTGACTGCACATTAGTATTATTTTTTAATATACAGTCTGAATGTGTTCCTTGGCCTTGTCGCGTATCAAATCACCTTTCAACTTATCTTCGATCAATATTATATCATATTGTATCTACTGTTCTGCTTAAAAACAAAAATCAACAACATGGAGCTTCCTGCATTACCCTAGATCGATCTGCTTGCAGTCACAGCAACCATGGAAATAATATTTTTTGAAAGTAAGAAAGAGCAAACTTTACTTTCAAAAACGAAACCTGCAGGTTTAATTACCCTGTTAATCCCACAGCACAGCTTATGATTTGATATCTTATAATAAAATGCTGGATATATATCTTTCGTTTTTTTTTTCATCTTGGGAACGGGTAGAGACATAATAGGATGAAAATAAATATCTAGTCGTCCTACGTATTCCCAGTAATGAAACCACTTACTGCTATATGTTATACTTTAATCGGGATGCGCTCAATATGGTTTTTTACTATAACTATGACACAGGTCAACTTGATGAGTAGTTCAAACGGAATTTGATAATAGTTGAAGAAGTTTCATTACGAGACTTTAAAATGCGTGTTATCGTATTTATTCTAACACACCTCGCGTCATTCAACTATACCTTTTTAAATCCTAATGTGCTTTATAATTGTATTATTATTATGTCTAAGTCAGATACATCACATCAGACCTACGCATGCAAGTCCATCATAAAATGGTTTTTTTTACATCATAGTAATAATAATTTAAGGATGACTAGCCCCCATCTTGTAGCTAAACCAGAAATAATTTTCTGACTTAGGAATATAATTGAGCATTACGATTTAACAAATTCTATTATGCACACACTACTATAAGGTCAAAATGAGGGATAATGAATAAGGGAGAATAAAGAATAAGTGAGGTTTATTTCTTATCTTTATTTAGTTCGTTTAAGGGATAAGGAACATTATAAGAGTACATATCTTTTTTTTCCTATTTTTCGAAAAGGTGATTTGCAAAGGTAAAAAGGAATGTTCACTTCTCCAAGTCAAAAGTTTACTTAAGATGCCAAAGCCAAAGGGTAGAGAGAGCCTTATAGATAGGCATGGTTACATCCTATGAAGGCCAATCCCTGCAAAAGATTATTGCATTTCTTTCCAACCATGTGAACCACGGAAGGATGAAAACTATAACGATTCACTTCTTATCTCTGCAGACTTCTCCGAAGACACCTAGCCCTAGAATTCTTCTGGTGAAGGCAACATCATGATCCATTATCCCGCCGAGGCCTAATAATCGATTTCCATTGAACAAGTAAATGTGAGGATATTCCTCTATCGAGCGAGAAAAGGGGATGCAATATGAGTTTTGATACTGACCCTATTCGGTGTATACGTACGAGACCTCTGCCAAGATTCTTCCATGTTTAAGTAGCCAAAGGAACGAAGTCGACTTCCTACGATATACTACAACCAATTATACTACCAACGACGGGTACTAGCTACTTACCTCATCTTATGCAACGCACATCCCTTCTACCCAGAAGGGTCAGTTGCATGGTCGTCCCTTACGACCTTATCTCACCTGGCTTGGACCTTTTTTTTTGCAAATGGCATATATATATTACTTTATATATCCATCATGCATGCAGATGCACATATAGTTAATTTACATTTATGTTTTTATTCTCATAAATCAAGTATTTGAAATATATTCTAAAATATCAAGATACACCAAAATGTAATGAACTTAGTTGTTTTTCTAAAGGCTTCATCGAAAGAAATAAGTGCTTGATTGGTAAATGTTTGCCTAGAGACGGAATGGTGGTTAATCTTAGCATACCGTCATAAAAGGCTTTCAAATATAAAGAATAATAGACTATAGAATTATATGAAATAAAAAAATATAGCATATACTTACATGAATGGGTCCATACTCTTATAGTCTGTTTGCTTGCTTGGTTGGAGTGGGTTGAGATAATCTGATGGGAATAGTAGCTGTTTGGGATGGTTATGAGGGTTGGAGAGGGTTTGAATAAAGAATGTGATGTTATGTCACTATGATTTGTTATAAAATTCCATCCCAAGAAAAAAGATGGAAAAAATCATGTTACCCCAGAATAACCGATTACCAAATGAGCCCTTAACCTACCCACTTAGCTTGTCTTGCTTATTTCACGACTTTTTGATATTGTTCAAAATTTTCAATCCTATTTGTTTCCCGATTGTGCCCTTGAATCAAAATACAGTAATAATATAGGAATCATATATTAAAAGAATGTGAAACTCAAGTAAAGTATTAAATACTTGCGAACTTGTCGTGTAGTTGATTTGCATTTTTTGTACCCATCATATAGATAACATTAAACCATTTCTCCCCTTTACCTTTATTTTCTCCCCGTTACCTTATTTTCGTAGAAAATTCTTATAATTAATTGGCATTCATTAGGTGAATTATATTATTTTACTTTCATTAATGATGTACATTTAAAAGAAAATAATATTGTACCAAGTATTCTTCACCCATCCAATATACACAATAAATATTTTGCTCAAAATGTTATAAATATTATTAAAAACGAGGATGTTCATTATAATTCTAATTTGCTATGAGATCCATGAAAATTTGCTCTCCCTATATATAGGGGGTTTCCAATGAACTCAAAGCTCATTAAGATTGTAAGAAGCACACTTATTTTTACAAGTATTACATTCATTTTGAGCAAAATATTTATAATTTACAAATGTTATATCATATTCTAACTATTGATAATCGTAATCACAAAAAACAAATCTTACCTTAATATGAAATGTTTATATCTTTATTAATATTACATATATCTTTTCTATTCTTATAAATGATCATTTCGTAATAATGATTTGTTTTTTTTGAAAATGATCATTAGTGGAAAGAATATGCTATAACATTTGTAAAACAAAATAATTTTCTAAAAATGATCATAAACACTTGCCTTTGTTTATCGGGAACTTTTTGCTCTTTTGCTCCCTTTTATGCCTACATTACTATTATATTTATATCTACTTACCCCTCTTTTGCTCGACATCCTAGATCCGAAGTGAAACCCACCGGAAACACCCTCACACTCGCAAGTAGTATGTTGTAGTCAAGCCATTGAACCGATATTTTAAAAATCGAACCGAACATCAAACTGGGGTATCAATTTTTTATTTTTATGGTTGGATCAATGAGACCGATCGGTTGAATCGGTGATGACATCAGCAGCTAATAAAAATCAGAATTGACCAAACCATTATATTGTTGGTTTGATTTGTATGGTTCAAAAAAAATGAAAATACTACATCATATCTTTAGAGGATTTGTACACGTGTCTTTACAATTTTGTCCAATAAAACTTATACACCTATCTTTTACAATTACACGTGTGTCCCAATATTTTTGAAAAATATATAGTAGTGGATTTTTATTAGTACACTTGTGCTCCTATATTATACCGATATAAGGACAATATTATGATTTTTTTAAGAACATAGGAGCACAAATGAAATTGTTACAAAAGTTAGGGAGTGTAAATGTTATTACAAAAACTCAAAATGTATAATAAATATTTTCTGTAAAATTCATATAAATACATATATGTGATGTATAAAATAACAATTTTATAACTATTCAAACTCTAGTTGATGACAAGCGTTGGTAATATACCTGTTCTCATTGTGACTACGATAACTTCTTCTTTACGTGGAGGCACATTTTATTATTGTTGGAAGGAGACAATCTCATGCACAATGTGGGAAGTGATAGACAATGCTTGTATGGTACAAATGGAGAGATGATATTGGGCCATTGGCACATATGGAAGGAGAAGAAATAAAGTAGTACCACATTATAGGTTAGAATGATACCAGATTATGAATAGTTTTTAAAATTTTGAATTTTATTACATTATTAAAAATTATTTTTTGTCAAAAATGGATGGTTGAATCAGTGGTTTGGTTCAACTGGTTCAACCAGGTTTAAGCGGTCCAGTGGGGGTTTGATTGGTTTTTATTTCCTGAATAAAAATCAGGTGATTGGACCATTTTTCTTCCGATTCTTGGTTTAACCGATTGAATTCTAAAACCTTGCACTGAGCAAATGATTTGAGCTGCTCGATGAAGGGTTTTTTTTGCATCACTATTTCTTTTTTTTTTCATTTTACCAATAGATCTACGTATGGCTAAAAGTCTCTCGTGTTACCTTCGAGGTGAATTTATCAGTTGTACTAAATACGGAGCACCCCGGTGAGTAGTCGTTGTTTTGAAACTCTCTTGACCCCTATGCATCATTGTATGGAATGAATATATAAACCCTTCACTTTCCAAAAAAAACAAGATCTTAGTAGAGATCCACGTGACTGAGGGTCCCAAATTCTTGATTGCAATATTACAAAACATGTAAGATATCATTTGAGTATTCAAAGAAGAAACTTCCCAATACTTGCCTCAAATTCAAGTCCAACTCATGCTCGACACTTAAGACATATTCAAGACTTAGTGTGAATGCCACATCCTATTAGTTCCTCATCTCATCTCCACCCATTCGCCATTGTCTTATCAGGTGGGGCCTTTCGTCTTATCAACTATCTATTGTTTAGACTTCCAGTTTTGTTTTCAGAAGTTCATCAATTCGACTTCGATCAAAAAAAGGATTGAACGGACACAGGAAGATCATTATCAATATGTGCTTAAGGTAACTAAATCCAAATGATATATCTGTGGAGATGGTGAGAAGAAAAGCATCGTATCTGATTTGAAGAAGCTATTTATATCGGAGTTTAACATGAAAGATCTCGAAAGGTAATTTTCCTTTATTCCGAAAGAACTTATACACTGAAAATTTTGACAAGATTTGAAATGTCAACAACAAAATATCTTAGTACATCTTCTATAAATGTTGATCTTTCAGTATCCTTTGCACCTTATTATAATGTAAAGAAGGGGCGCACGTTTCACAATTTTCCAATGCTAAGTAGGAAGCCTTATATGTACGCCATGGTATATATGCTAAAGAACATATGCTGTTCATGGTATGAGCAATATCAGTAGATTCATGGAATGTTCTCAAAATGAGCATTAGTAGGTAATTAAGCGAATTTTTCTATATTTGAAAGTAGAAATTACTATTAGTGTTATATGTTGATCTGATTAAGAATGTTTTACAATTGGATATTCAATTTTCGAACTATATGTTGCAGATGTTGATGAGAGGAGATATATGACATGTGTCTTTATTTTCAATATATATATATATATATATGCAATTAATTGATCCTTGAAGGAGTAGTAGCCCATCGATAAGCATGCCCAAGAGTAGAAGGATGAGGGGACCTCCAACTGTCGAACGAATCAACCCATGATTACCGAGAAGATCCCCTATATCGATAGGATGCAAAGGGCAGGGCAAATGCATCCCAAAATGGACTCTCGACGAGTCCAAACTAAGCATCTAACCATGAGTAGGATCTATGCGAAAGCCACGATCATTGCAATATATTTTGATTATCTTAAGCGAAGGAATGATTAGCCCCCTTATCTTTGGGCAAGCATACCCCCATCTCATGCCACATTATGGCATCCATAGTCCTAAAGGAAATACGTACACAATTTATTTATTCTCAATACCACTGCTTGTGGAATGATGGTTATGATAGCCCAATACAAGATCACACCACTGGCAATTGATTTGAGCAAATAGGAGGAAACCCATCATTGACAAACTTCTTACCTTCCAACATCACATTTTGGACCTTAGGGTCTGATTGGTTACTGAGATGAGGTGAGTTGGGGTAACCTAGTAGTTGTTTGGATGGTTATGAGGGTTGTAGAGGGTTGGAGAAAGGAATGTAATGTGATGTCACATTGATTTGTGATGTAATTCCTACCCAGAAATGCATTAGGGTAAACCGGGTTACCTCAAGGTAACCAAGTAACCAAAAGGACCCTTTGTATGCATTAATGGTTAAATCTCTTGCCTTCCACATTGGAAGACCATGATTCCACGGACATCGCGAATGACAAGCATCTAAAGGGATCTCATTTAAGGGCACCCATTGACTAGTATATAGAATAGAATAGCGGTTACACAATTTTAGTCCATGAGATCAACTTCTCCCTGAACCATGTTGCCTTAGATAATTCAAAATAAATTAAAGGTCCACAAAGTTAGAGTCCTTTGACAAGTTTATTTTAAGGCATATATATTTTGGCGACAATATTTCGGTTAAAGTCAATATTTACATTCCTAGCCTAGTCTAACGTTGTCCCTGTGAACGTCGTCTGATTCTTTGAAATACGGTGTGGGAGAACCTCGTAGAACCTGCTAGCCGGGAGCTTGGCAAAAAATTATATGTGACGCAACAAGATTTGAGCCTGAAGTCACAATTATAGAGGTGGAGGAGATCTTAGGTAAGAGGAAGGCATCATTAACCTCCCTAACCATATATCATCCCTTGTGAAGAAACTCTGATATTTTTAAATGTTTTAAGTTTCGAGTATTTATAGGGTAACTTTTAAAAAAATAAAAAAAATAATAAATATTTTTCTATCATTCTCTGATTACAGTAAAGCATAAAGAAAAATAAAAAATAAAAAAAATTGCAGCAGGCGGCGGCAACCACCTCCGCCGCCCGCACCTCTCGTCCTCCGCCGTGAGACCCCCCCCCCCCCCCGGCCGCTCAGCGGTGCCTCCAGCCGCCCAGAAGCCCGCGCGCCGCGCACGGCCCCATCCGACCGCGAATCTGCTCCGACGCCGGCGCCTCCACTTCAGCACCTTCGCCTCCTGCAGCCGCGTGTGCAGCCCACGCACAGCCCCCGCTTCGTGCGCGCGGCCGCACGCCGCCCTTCCACCGCCGCACAAAGCCACCGCCTCCGCGGCCCCGGCAACATCGCATCCCAGTTCCGTCCCCTGCTGCGTCGTCCAAACCCCCGCGGGGCCCAGCACCGGCCGCGCCCGCGAAGAAATCTCCTGCCACCTGGCCGCACCCGCGCGGAAGCGCCGCCCCCGCTCCTCCTCCTCTGCGCCAGATCTGAGGCGGCGGGCGGCGGCACCCTTTCCCCCTTTGCCATCAACGATGAAGCCCGAGGAGGGAGGTTGAATAAAAAAAGAATAATTGCAATAAAGGTCCTGGGAATTTTCATAAGTGCAGGGAAGAGCAATGCATATCATTGGGTAATTTGCATAATCAGCCTGCAAATTTATTTTTATTACATTTAAGGAAGAAACTTGAAATAACTACATTTTGGTCCCTATGTTCCAGAACAATAAACTTGCATGCACTTCTCATTAGAATAAATGTTTCTCATGGTCAATAAATTCGGAGAAAATTTTTATATGCTCATGCTATGTGTTTAAACATTTTATAAAATTTTCATCAATTTTTATTGCCGTCTGATATTTTTTAAAAATAAAAAAATAAAGTATTTTTGTATGCTCGAAATTTGAAAATTCATAAAAATTTGAAAATTTGCATAAAAATTCCAAAAAAAATACGGTAGGTGTATTTTGGTGTGTTTTAATTTCTGACCAATTTTTGTGAATTTTCCATTTATAAAAACCAAAAAAATATGAAAAATGAAAATTCTTAAAAAAGTGTAAAAATATATAGAAAAAAATCCAAAAATTCTGATTTCAGTCTCTGATTGTAGATATTTCTTTATACTTTATACTAAAAATAAATTTCAGAAATTTTGAGCATTTAAAGAATTTTTAAATTGCAAAATACTCCTGACTGTGCACAATTTGCTCTGTTTTTTTCACTATTTGATTTTTAGAAAATCACAAAAACATCAAAAAAATTCAAAAAAATTAACAAAAATATTTTAAAATATATAAAACACAAAAACATTTTCTTTTTAATTTCCTAAGCATTTTTAAAAATTTTGAAAAATACAAAAAAGTGTGGTTCACGTTTGTTTTTATTCTTCGTGCTTGTTTTAAAAAATTTAAAAAAAAATATAAAAATTCTAAAACCACTTAAAATTCACTTCTGAAATCTGACCACTTAGTTTTTAAATCGTGCTCCTTGTGTTCGACCCTGGTCGCTATACTAGGTAAAAAGAATAGCGAAAGCCGCTTACATTATTTTGATTGATTTATCTTCTCTTAAATGATTTAAATATTTTTCTCGTTGACCGATTCGAGTGGTTGAGAACAACGACTTTTGAATATTATTTTAATCCATCTCAACTTATCAAATTTTGGCCCATCAGAATGGCACCGTTGCCGGAGAAAAATCGAAAATTACCCAGTAGATCACATGTTAAACATGCGATGTGTGTTGGCAGGGCTTTTTCACAATTGTTGAAACTCCCGAGGACTTTTTTGTAACTTTGCCAAAAGATTTTTTTATAATCTAAAAATCCCCCTCAAGGGCTTCTTCGTGCTGCTTTGTTCCAAACCCAAAAGGGGTGATGAGGGCCGCTACCGCCCACCAAAGGAGGGGATAGCGGGCGACGCACGCGGAGCGGCTGATCGGCGCCGCTGAAGCGAAGGGGGTGTGCGTAGAGGACGGCGGGCTCATGCGGTTGGAGGCCGCTGGCGCGGCCTAGAGCGGCAGGCTGGCGGTGAAGGGCCTGCTGGGAACGGGGCATGCGCGACCTGCACGTCGGGCGACGTCGAGAGGGTGGCAGAAAGATGCTGGTCGCGGCGTGCATGGGGGCACGCATTGGCGGACCGGAGGGCGTCGGCAAGGGGCACTCGGGAGGAGCTGCGGGCGTAAAGGGGGATCTAGGCGGCAACACGCGGCTGGAGGAGCCGGACGGACCGCGCGGTGGCGCGGGGCAGTGCTGCCACCCGTGGAGGGTGATGCCGGCCAGGTGGCAGTGCGTCGGAGGAGCGGCGAGGAGGGCCGCCTGGTGTGAAGGCGGGCTGCGCGCAGAGGCGAGGGGCCCGCTGGGAGCGGCCACCCGCAGGTGGAGGCAGGCGGGCTGCCTGGCAGAATTTTTTTGTTTTTAATTTTTTTGTTTTTATTTTACTGTAATCAGAAATAATAAAAAGATTTTTTATTCTATTTTTTAAACAGTAGAATAAATAAAAAGGAAAGTTTTTTTTCGAAACAAAATAAACAGGAATTGCGAAAGGAATTTTTTATTTATATTTTTTTATGTCTTTCCTGCAAAACCAAGGTTAAAGATAAAAACAAATTTATGGATTTTTTATTTTGTTATTTATTACTGCAAAACAAAGATTAGAGAGAAAAGACAAATTAAAATTTTATTATTTTTTTGTAATTTTTCCTGCAAAAACAAATGTCAAATAAACAGGAAAAATTATTTTATGTATTTTTTTTATTTATACACAATAATGGGATGCATAAATGGACGGATCTTGTGATATGGAAGAGAGATCTGTATCTCCGACCACCGTGCGTGACCGGAGGTGATAGGTCGTGTGAGGTAGAAATGAAAATGTGAGGATCGCGAGGTGAGGTGAAAATCGATTTTGAAGGCGGATCAAAGTGTGATGGATTTTTTATGATCTAAATTCTAAAGATTAACTATGTTTAAGCAGAAAATAAACCTATGATTTATCTACGAAAAATGACGAGAAATAAAATGGATCTCACCTCGGGTTTCAGAAATGCCATGATGGCCTCGACCAGGGCCGACGCGCTGTCACCGGACGGCTCGGAGGCTAGGCACCCTTCTTCAACAAGAAACCTCTCGGAGATCGGGCTCCTCTCCACCAAAGATTGATCTAGAGGAAATGAGGGAGGAGGAGCCCATTAAAAAGAGACAAAAATCAAAAAATGGAAGATATTCACACTTAAGGAAAGTAATTAGTGGTTATTTAAATAAATAAAATAATTAAATTAATTAATTAATTAAAAATGAAATTCGGATTTAATTAAAATAAATAAATTAAATACTTTCCAAAAATAAATTAGCCACCTTAATGGTGGCTATTTAAGGCACAAAATCAATTCTTTACATAAAAGGTAAGTTATCAAATCAAATAAAGAATTAAATAATTAAATATAAATACAAATTTTGTATTTAAATTAAATTAATTAAAGTTAGATAATTAGTTTTTTTAGTGATTTTTATAAAAGGAAGTTAGTGGTATACACATATTATGTACATATAATACAATATACACATTTACAAATAAGGAAATAATTTTTTATAAAAGATTTTTTTAATTTTTTTTAATTTTATTTCTAAGCAAACAATATTTGCAATTATATACATTATATAAAAAATAAATAATAATAAATATGTACAACAAAAATTGGCTAAACTGCACAAAACACCCCAGAAAACCGACTTTTTAACTGTAACTCCAAAAATTATGAAACCACAACCATTTGAAAGATAATTTAATTTAGAGTTTGATGGAAATGATTTTGATTCAATTTGAACTCGTATGGAGCCGGAATTGGTATTTCAATTATCGTTGTGCGGATTTTTCTGATTTTGATTATTTGCAATATGTACATTATATTATTTTACACTTATTTTTATTATTTACAACACATTTTTATTTACAACTTTTGTTTACAAAAATAATTAATTTGAGGTCAAATTATGTACAAATAAAATAATGTAAGTTTTGTACAAATTTACAGGAAAAATATTTACTGAATATTTTTGGATTTTTGACAGAAGAACCTATCTCCCCCTACTTTATTCCTGGTTGATCAGGTCAAGTCTTGACCTTCTCTCGGGGTTCAGGTCAGTCTGTATTTATTGCATAAACACATCCTTTCTTTTCTTTTTCTTTTCTTCTTTATTCTTTTATTTATGTAAAAAAAGTGTTAAAAATGCATATTTAACAAATGCATGCAAAATAGTAATTTTATGCAATTAATGGGTATTTACAGGTGTTTGACTAAGGAAATGAGGTTAAAATAAAAGAATAAAAGTGATGAATCGTGGATTCATCATAGGAATAAAAAAAATAAAATATAATTTTATTTAATTATTTTTAGAATTAAATATTTATTCAGACGATGCTCAAAAGTGAGTTTGGTCAATTTGGAGTTATGTGAACATATATACAAGATCGAGAAGTTAACAGTTTGGTAGCTTATTGCCTGTGTTTCCTTTTCGGTTATTTAAGATGTTATTTTGGTATATTTTTATTTTTTTGCTTAGTATTATGTACACAATAAAAACGAATTAGGGGAAAATAACTTAACCATAAATAGTTATGGCTACTTGTAAGTGTCAGATATATACAAGTACAACGGGTTGTGTTATGTGCATAGTAATGTTATCATTATTCATCCTACTTCTTATTGAGTCGATCAACGGTAGGGCATTAGTCTTTGAGTTAGGGTCATAAACAATGTTTACAAACCTATTTATTCATGTTACCTCTTGTATATACAATCTTCTTTTTATTTTTCCTTTTTGGATTCTTCTTTGCTCTTTTTTATGTGTTTTCATATATTAATGAGTCGTTTTTATTATTGAGGCGTATTTACAAAAATGTAGGAGTAATACATATTTACATGTAATTTTGTTAATACTTTTTATCTTATTATAAAGAATAAAGTAGATGAATCCCATATTCATCACGGTCGTATACCCCCTCTCTGGGTGGGGCCAGATGCTTTCTTTGAATGTAGCAGGTAGATTTTCCCTTCAACAAGTTTTATCCAGATCCATTTCCTCAAGGTTTAGATGGAGAGGGGTTATTCATGTCGGAATTGACCTCACCAATACCCTAGTATCATTGCATGGATTCAGAACCAGTGCTTCCTCAGCCTATCAACCCTAAAGGGGAAGACACTAAAAGGGTAGTCCAAAGATATATAATGGCTGCATCTGTGGGAATGCCATTTGAGCACCACAACCTCTTTCTTGACTGCAATATCAGTGGCACAACTAGTGGGGTGTCCTTGTAGGCATGCACTAAAATACGACAACACGCACACTCTACCCTTAGGTCGTTGGAGGTGGCCAACTCCATGGAAACGAGCTTGTTTGTAATGACCTTAAAACAATGTCTACAACATAGACTATGAACCCACAATAGGAAGGATCTAACCTCCCACAAAAAAGAACCTCCAATCTTCCTTGGAAGAGCCGTGGTCCCTCGGGTAATAATTAATCCTCATATAGTCCTTCGGAGTGGATAGGTTGAGTTAATAGAATCCACTTTCCCTAAGGTAGAGCTTGTGCCCACCCTTAAGTTACCAAACCCTACCAACGAACGAGAACATTAGCTTATCTTATGGTCATCTACTAGAACAGCAAAGACGAAGAAGGGTTTGGGTTTGTAGGATTGGTAGTTTTTTTTAAAGGAAAAGAAAAATGGTGTCAAGCCTTAAAGAGAGACACCAAAAAAACTTATATTCACAATTTAAGTACATGAGTTAAAAACAACTAAGACTTCTGCAAAAGTACGGCATGTTTCATTTCATCATACAACCTCTCCCCGTTGAAAATGACCCCATTTTTGCTAACCATATTGCCCGAAGAATAGAGGTTGTGTGAAGCTTATCACGTCCAGTGACTACCCTGGCTCCAGATTATGTGACACTAGGTAAGGATGCTTCCTCCTAAATCTCTCACGATGTCAAGCATAGAAAGAAAAGATGGTTGATGTCCTCCATCCCCTCATGATAACGAGAATAAGAATCACCAACCTCAAGGAACAATCCAGCCCTTGGAAAACCTGTCATCCCCCGCCCTCTTCCTTAGAGCTACATGAATTCCGTTACCATACACATAACCTTTCAACACCAAATCTGACCCAAAGATGGCTCGACTATTCCTGGATCAAAAACCATTGACGCGTAAAGCCTACATGCCTTCTTCACAAGAAATTTGTGTATGCTCATGTCCAAGAGTCCCAAACCCTCCCCCTCGAAGGGACCTGCCACCCTCGAAAGCAATTCAAACATCTGTAAATACTACTTAATACAACATCCTGGATATCGCTCAGCTCTGAAACAAGGTATCCAAGAACCATCATCCCAAGCCTTATAGACCTTTGGCCCATGGTCCTCTACCAAAGCAAAGATCGCGATCAGACAAAGCATCTTAGCTCATCTAGTCATCCGGCCACATGTGAAAGGAACTGCCATCAACCAATATAGATTTCAAGCTTGGTGACATCTGAGGAAGAACCGTGCTTTCCCCATTCCAGAAGTTTGAGGGCTTGACCTCCCTACCATCTGACCATTTAAATCCATTGTCACCTCATTGATCCTTCTCACTAAAGAGCACAGATGATCGGATCTTCCATCCTAGATATGAGTGATCCATTTTGCCACAAGGACCCTTATTCATTGCTTCTAGCACTAGCACGCCTAAACCACCATCCTTCTCTTCAACATTACCGACCTCCAATTGACTACCGGAATGCCCCTCGAGTCACCATAGCTAGCCCAAAGAAAATGACGCATCAATGCCTCTAGCCTCCCATGAATCCTCGCTGAGAGAAGATAAGAGAATA
Organism: Ottelia alismoides; assembly: GCA_037367405.1. Taxonomy (NCBI): domain Eukaryota; kingdom Viridiplantae; phylum Streptophyta; class Magnoliopsida; order Alismatales; family Hydrocharitaceae; genus Ottelia; species Ottelia alismoides. The sequence continues at coordinate 794,372 of JAZKJV010000886.1, forward strand.
AGAAGAAGATGTGGATTGCTGATAGGACTGCCTTTAACAACACTAAATGATCGGCTCTCAATTAGTAGGAAGAACGCCAACCCTCCAGCTTACGTTCTAGACTCTCCATCAATGGCAACCAGTTTGATTGTTGAAGTCGACTGACCACCAGAGATAATCACAAATAGCGGATCGGTAGAGTCTCCTGTTGAGACCGTAGTAGGACCGCCACAAGCCTCAACCTCCTCCTCAGAAATCATTCCAAAGAGATCCAATATTGTAGCTATCCTCTCAGCCTCGCACGCACCACACTCTACAAATAGAATAATATCGTCAGTGTGCTTTGATATTGGGATAGAAATGGTATCAAAATGATAACCGAAGCTGAAATTTCCTAATATTTCCCTTGCATCCATCCGATAAAGTGCATCTGCTACTAGAATAAAGAAAAGCGAGAAAGCAGGCGTCGCTTCCTCACTGTCCTTTGTGGCCAAAATAAACTACTCTCATGTCTTTCACTTACTAAAACTGAGCACGAATTTGCCGTCACACACCTCTTCATCTAAGCAATCCAGTCATCAGGAAAACAAACCGGGAAAGCGAAGCATAGATGAAACTCTAGCTCACACAATCATATGCTTTTGAAAAGTCCACTCATCAATAACACCCCTCCTCTTCTAATCTGCAATGATCATTGGAGCAATGTCTACACCATTCATCATGTGCCTTCTAGAGAAAAAAAAATCCTTTGCACAACATCAATGATAGAGTTCAATACCACCCTCAATCTATTCGCTAGGACCTTTGCAACAATGAAGTACATAGCATTGGATGTACGATTGCTAGTTGTCCTCGGTATGGGCCTTTTATGTTCGTGGTTAGCCATCCCCTCCTCTCTCCCTCCCCCCAAACGAACAAGAGCTAATCCAAAATCCAAATTGATCCTGTAACAAATCTGCTACAGAACGAATACGTTTATTTTTCAATTGATTCATATCGTCAAGTGTACCCATTCCAAATTTCATTCCGATTATAACCAATAAGACATAAACACATTTGGGGTATTTTCTTAATCGTATGATCTGGCATCTTATGATAATTAATGTACAACAAACCCCTATAATATTGGCGTATGATATCGCATCTTGTGATCATCAATGGTTACAAATCTTCCCTAGTATTCTCGGGAATGGTAGGACCGCGCGTAGCAAGAAGTCCGATCTTTCGTATTTCCTATAAATAATTGATCACTCGATCAGGTTCTCAAGTTCACACAAACTACCTGTCATCCTCCAAATAATTTTTAATTTAGGGATTTTTACCTGGCAGTCCCTATAACCTCAACGACTTTTCAAATAACCTAATTCCTTCCTCACCTCCGTAAACTTGCTCCGTTTTACCCCACGAACCTTACTGTTAAATTGACACATCTTGAGTTAACTTTCTTGGGTTAAAATGAGTTAACCTAACCAACCATGATCGGACGGCTAGAATTAACCAAGAGAAAAAAACGGGCGGGAAGCTCTAGTAGGGGAGGTGGCGGTGTCGGGGGAGGCTTCAAGCGACCTGGGGAGGTGCGCGGGGGGAGGGGGGGTTGGACTTCGAGCTGGGGAGGCAGCGTGGCTGGGGCGAGAAGGGGACGAGGCGGGTCCGGGGGGGGGGGGGGGGGCTTCGAGCGGTTGGCAGCGGGGGCTCGAGCAGGGGAAGTGGCAGGGCCGAGGGAGGCTTCAAGCGGTGGGGGAGGGGGCTTCGGGCAGGGGGAGGCGGTGGGCGAGGGAGGGGGGCTTCGAGCAACGATCGGGGTGGGGGGTGGGGGGTGGGGGTGGGGGAGGGGGGCTTCAAACAGGAGAGGCGGTGTGGTCGGGGGGTGGGGTGCCGAGCAGGGGAGGAGGCGGGCCTGGGGGGGTTTCGAGCGGTTGGCGGCGGGGGGCTCGAGCAGGGGAGGCGGCGCCCAGGTGGGGTGGGGGGGGGGCTTCGACCTTGGGAGGGAGTGACACTTATAGTAAAATTGATAAATAAAATGTGTATAATGTAAAACAAGATAACAGAATCCGGTTAGCTTTAACAGTTAAATAGATGACGGTTAACCACATGATCTGTAGAGTAAAGGTTAACAAGTTTACGGGGGTAAGGGAGGAATTAGATAGTTTCAAAAGCCGTAGAGGTAAAACGAGTAATTAAAAATCCCTTTAATTTAATGTTTATTTACAGTAATAACCCAAGGACAGAATCAGCGTGAGATCAATCTAAACTTAGCGCCCCCACTAAGATTTCAGTTATTATAGTTTAATGGAACAAGGAAAAATCATGTCCTCGCTGAGTTAAAAATACTTGCAGATATCATTTATGAGACTTGAAATTACTTAAACTGTCTGACTTGAGACCACCAGCATGTAATTCAGTAAGAGCTCCTCTCTTGCTCAGGCGAAGAAAATTAGGGTTTGATTCGCGCGATGTATGTTAGGGTTTCAGGTGTAATATATAGTAGAACTCCGAGACATCAGAAATAACGAGAAGAGGAAATTTGAAAGGCTATACGGTTGTGTAACATTAAACTACTTTTATTTGTCAGTAATGAAAAACTTGCAGTACCCATCCCTGAATCGATGAAATTCTATTTGATGAAAGGAACTAATACTGACAGATCTCTCATGCTGAAGTCTTCCCAGCCAGAATATTTGATTGATGCGGGAGACTGTTAATTTGATTTTCCTTCCATCTTCTTCTAAATATATAAAAAAAAGGGAAACTTCCCAACAATTGCCTTTGACCAGTTGAGATCAAACACAAAACAACAGAACAGAACGTTGGCATTCCCTGTAGTCGTGAATGATGCTCCATACCTACTCTTGTGGGGCACTTTAAAATATATTCATTAGACGAAACTACCACGATCATCCCATCTAACTAGCTGGCTGTTGTCTGTAATAAAACCATGCCATTTGATGGGAGAAATTTTGCAGGTGTTATGCAAATACTACAAATTATATATCTCTATGTAGATGATGCTCGAAAGGATTGAGCACATTTGAAGTAGACATGGAGGTGTGAAATTTATCAACGTGATTCATGACTCGTCTGAGGGATGGACACTATACGGGTACACTCATATATAACCCAGCCGGACCGTTGAAAATGGACCAAAATGAATAGGGTCATTTGGATTTTGGATCGAATTAGACCCAATCCATATTCCTTCAATAATGAGTGTTAGGTCGGTTGGTGGGTCTAATGCCTTCCATCCAACCCCTCACATAAACCCAACCTTCTTCACCATGTTGACCTCAATTCCTCTAACCTTCTTGTACTCGATCAATTAAGCTTGATACATGCTTATTTTGGCATTCTTTTTCATACACCAATGGCCTCATCACCTTCAAGTAACAAGACTTTTCACATGGGTAATTTGATTTTGAGATATTTACATCAATAACCCTGAGTAACTTCGTAATTACCTCAGGAACCCTCGAAAATCACAAATTACACCCAAAATCCTTAATAACTGCTCCGTTTTACAGTCATAACCCTCCGTTAGTTTAGTTCATTAACTCAATCAGATGACTGAGTTAATCTAACTACTCAATGATCTAACGACTGAGATTATTAAAAGAAAGAAAGGAGAGGAGGAGGTGTGTTCGAAGCTTGTTGCAGGCGGTGGAGGCGCGGGATGGGGGATGCTGGAGCTTGCGGGAGGCGGAGGTGCGAGGGAGGCGATGGGTGTGGAGGGGGCCTGGAGCGGGCAGGCAACGGGATCTGGAGGCACGGGGCAGGAGCTTGGGGGAGCGGAGGCATAGTAGGGGGGAGAGAGGCTGGAGCTTCTGGGGGGGAGGGGGGTGGGGCGCTGGAGTAGGCGGGTGTGGAGGGGGGAGGGTGACGGGGTCTGGAGGCGCGGGGCAGGTGCTTGGGGAGGAGCTCGACAGGCGGTGGTGCTCGGCGCAGGGGTGGGTTTGAGGAGCTCGATACAGGTGGGGGGCCTTCGAGCAGCCGGAGCTCGGGGGGAGGGGGGTGCTGGAGCAGGGCGTGCGGGTGACGGGTGTCTGGAGGCGCGTGGCAGGTGCTTGGGGAGGACGGAGGCGCAGTAGGGGGTGGTGCTCGGTGCATGGTGGGTTCGAGGAGCTCGATACAGGCGGGGGGGGGGGGGGGGGGGGGGGGGGGCTTCGAGCAGCCGGAGGGGGGGGGTCAATGAGGAGGTCGACGCGGGCGTGGGGCTTCGAGCAGCAGGGGCTCGGTGAGCACGGGGGGGGGGGGGGGGGGGAGGGCGGGCGGGTGACGGGTTTTTGGAGGCGCGGGGCAGGTGCTTGGGGAGGACGGAGGTGCAGTATGGGGGGTGGTGCTCGGTGCAGGGGGTGGGTTCAAGGAGCTCGCGGTGGGGGTTCGATGAGGAGGTCGACGCGGCCGTGGGGCTTCGAGCAGCAGGGGCTCGGCGAGAAGGGGGGTGGAGCAGCTCGGCGCGGAGGGGGTTTCAAGGACGGTGGAGGAGCAAACGCGGGCGGGGAGATTCGAGTAGCAGGCGCGTGCGGGTGGGGGACTTCGAAGACGGAGCAGGGGTGGAGCAACTCGGCTTGGGGGACTGAGTAGGAGTGGAGAACCTCGGCAGAGGGATGATGGGGGGGGCTTCGTTGGAGAGAAGACAATGGCATGCTAGTGTTTGATTGAATGGCATCGTGTTATAAATATGATGTGTCCTGAAGGGTAAAATTGTCAATATATAACTTTTTCCGTCGGACTTAACGGAGAATTAAGACAGAACTTGACACAGGGTTATGACTTGTAAAGGTTAAGCATTACTCGAGGTTCTGGATGTAATTCGTGATTATCGAGGGTTCCTGGGGTAATTACGAAGTTACTCAGGGTTATGGGTGTAAATATCCCTTTGATTTTCATCCAACCCAATCGGCCCAAATCGCTCACCCAGACATCTCAACCCAATCTAATTTCGTTGGGTGATGGGTGCTATTTTTTTAACCCAAACTGAATAACTCAAAGCCACTTAAACCACTCAAATGCCCACCCCTACACATCTCTAATTGGTTACCTTTGTGGGATAAGTTGGCGGATCGTTTACGATATAACTAGTGTTGGCACATGCTTTGCACATGAATACATGTTATTTATCCATTTTTTCTTGGGTAAAATGTGAGTTGAGTATGTATCTAAGAGTGGGCTCTTCATGGTAACATTGATATAGATGAAGTGTTTAATGGGGACAACTATGTGGAGAGCATATTTGGAAAATTTAAAGATGCAAGCAAAATGTTTTAATCCGAAGCTCTATGTAAATAATCAACGTGAAAGGTATATGTTGGGGGCATTAAAACGAAAACTTCTTTGTGTGGTGGGCATATGGCCTTTAAAAAAATATTTACAAAGTTCTTTGTGCAAAAAAATCCCATTCAAAAGATATACAACATGGATTATTTACAATGCCAACTATGCAAGAATTAATATAAAGGGGTAAATGTAAATATATTTCGTATGTTTTTATATTGAGATTTTTACCCAGCAGACCCTATAAACATTTTAAAATGCCTCCACGACCTTTTGTACAACGTAATTACCTCATCGATCCTATAAATTATCCCAAGAACCCCCATGAGCTTAAAATATATTACCCGGAGGGTTCATGGGGTAAGAGTTGGCAAGTTTACGGGATCGAGGGAGAATTAGGTTGTTTCAAATGTCGTGGAGGTGATTGGCAAAGTTTATAGGGTCTACCGGGTAAAAATCCCTTTTATATTTGTATACACATTTATATACACGAGATAGAAAAGGAGTTAATTCTTTCAAAAGGAATTCAATAAAAGTCAAGTTGGCGTTGGAATGATATACATGTATGCACAGTGAATGGTTTTTTTATTTTTTATTTTTTTCTACTTATTAGTTAGTGATCAAGTCAACGTCAGTTGATATCAATTGAGGTTTATATCAATTAAAAGTCAATTTTTATTACATAGAAAAGTCAATTCAAATACAATAAAGGAATTCAAATAAAGTCCTTTTTTTTATTTTCCCCTATTTATTAGATAGAAAAGGAGTTAATTTTTATTTGTTTCCTACTTATTAGCCTAATCGCATCCTCTCTCTTCCAGAATACTAAAGATGTCAGGTTCTTTGTAATAAATAGAACATGGCGAACATTTGTAAATGTGACCATCGCCCCTTTATGCATATTCCATTCCAAACTTCCCAACCCTATAATCCTAGACTATGAGTCTTTTCCTATGACAACAAGAACATCACCAATCGCTCTGTATGTGGAAAACCAATGTCGATTATATGTGACATGACAAGAACAACGAGAATCGAGAATTCAAGCATCCTTCCATCTGTGTAGCGTACTGGCCATCGATACATAAACCACAACTCTACTCTATACTCCCAGATAACATCTTCTGCAGAACAATCCATGGATTTGTATATTTTTTCTGCTCTTTCGCCATGTTTTGGAGTTTCCAGCATGTCCTTTTTCTTACAGTATTGTTGGAACCAACATAAGAACAACGAAAAGACAGGGTGGAAGAACATAAGAACAACGTACAATTTTCGTCTTCCATTTTTTCTTCCATATTTTTTAAGTCGGAGACAATAGAATAGGAGACATCTAGATGAGATCGAATAGGTGTACCTTCAGCCATATAAAACACGAAGAAAAGTTTCTTGATAAGCAAGCGATTTATGAGGGTCTTTGTCATGTATAGTCTCTCAAGCTTCAGCCACAAAGTAGGTGTGGAGGTCGATCTCCTTCATGACTTCGCGAAGATCATTGTAGGAAAGGCGAAGTTGTAAACCAGCCCTAATCCTTGCATCGATATATTCTTTCTTGTCTTGAGTCAATATTGTAGGAATCTAATCCAGACCTAGTAATGCCTTTGTGATTACTTGTTAAATGAGAAAGAATCTCATTTTCACCTTACGCAGGCCAAGCCTTTGTGATTCCTTGTTGAAAGAGAAATAATCTCATTTTGATCTTACACAAGCCAAACTCGATGCTTCGATCTAACTTTTTAATTTTGAAATTTATCATCATCTGAGATGCTAGATTGGATCAAAAGTGATCTGTTTTTGAAGGCTTCACAGCAAAGCTATGAAATCGTGAATCATCAAAAACACTAAAACCCAATTTCTGACTAAATCTAGTAACCAAATTGGACAAGCTTAATCTTATAGTACTCTTCGAGACATTTCCAATGAGCCTAAAACGTTAAAAATGTATACATTATGTGAAAGTTACATGCAAAATAAGATCGTTTACGATTTTTGAACCATAAACCCAAGCCAAAAAACAACTAAGTGGCTGAGCTACTTAGGCTCATTCCATCTAAGCTCGTCATCGGAGCTCTGCCAGAGAGCTCGTCAGATATATATATATATATATATATTTAATATCCTTAAATTATATTGTAAATTAATACATTATCAAATTTTGTATTCATTTGTAAAAATTAATAATAAAAATTATTTGTTGTATATATACAATTATTTTTACCTATGAATAAATGGTATTATTTAATTTTACCCTATTTATTTAATTTATATAACCCCCATAAATAAATTATTAATTTATATAAATTATTTCTTTTAATACCTTTAACTTAAAACAATTTTCTATTTTATTTTAATAAATTCTAATTTTTTCTATTATTTTGTATTTTAGCGTATTTTGTCTTTTTTCCCATGACGAATCCGATTGGCCCATTTCATTGTGTAATCTCTTGTCAACTGTTCATTTCCTCCCCACTCCTTCAGCGTTTCGACCCGCGAATTTTTCTCGACCAACTACAATAGTGTTTTGACCCGATTTCTTCACCCGAATAATGTCCATATACCTTGATTTTTGCCCAAATAAATTTGGCCAAAATGCACCTAGTTTTGCATGCCCGATTTTCATTTGAAATTTGGCATTTCTCATCTTATAAAAGGCTGGAACTAGGACTGGCTATCGAACCCAACAAGGCTCGATGAGATCGAGCCCTTATCGAGCCAGCTCGGGCTCGAGCCAAGCCCCTTATCGAGCACGAGTCCATGGCAAGCTCGTTAAGCAAAATGGGCACTTTTTGATTGAAAAGTATTTTGCATGGGTTCGAACTCAAGACATGCTCTATTTAAGATCGTTTCCTTATTAGTAGACCAATATCCGAGTTGTGTACAAAATCTTAAGTATAATATATATATATATATTGTAGCATTCTATTTGCTTATAAAAAAGGAAAAAATTACTAATTTTCTAGTGCATAAGGGGGGGCAAATGTGTGGGTGAGATTGAGATTTTGAAAATTGGGTCATGACTCGTGACTCGTGGGAGGGGCAAAGTTAGTGGATGGAAAATTGCAAAAGGTTACTTTTATTTTGTTTGTATTAAATATAATTATTATATGTACATATATTCCTTATCGAGCCTCTTATTGAGTTATCAAGCTGAGCGAGGCTCGAGCGAGGCTCATTAAGCTATCGAACCCAAAATTCTGACTCGGACTGGACTCAATAGCCTAATGAGACAGGCTCACGAGCCCTTATCAAGCCGAGCCCAAGCCTGGGTCATCGAGCCGTGACTCAATAGTCAGCCCTAGTTGAAACCCCTTCATCTTCCCATCTTTTGGCCTCTTCCTTTGGCTGCGTTTGGATGCTGGGTTGGGTTGGGTTGAGGTAACCCTGAGAATAGTGAACGGGAGGAGGATTGGAAGGAGGGATAAAGCGGTGTACCCCAACCCAACCCTGTGAGATCATATTGAGAGGAACATGACATGGTCCATTGTGATAGAACAAGCTGGAGTGAGCCTCATATCCGAAGCTCCTCCGTGACCTCCGCCCACAACTCCACCTCGAGCGAGTTGTTCAGCCACTGGCAACTCCGCGTCATCAAGGCCATGACTAGAGGATCCTAGATCGTCAGCCAGGTATTTCCTCCACCCAAGTAATTTTAGATTTCATCACATTTTTCTTTTGACCTTCAGATCTGTAGTTTCATCCAGATACACCCTGCGATCATCACGATCAGAGGTCCACCACCTCCATCTCCTTCGGTCAATTCCAGATCCACCTCTGATCATCGTTCACCTCACGATCCTCTTCATTTCACCGTTCTACCTCTCAGACCTCTCCCATCCGGTCATGTACGGTGGCTGGAGATATGGTTCCATTCCCTCACGTCGTCACAACCTCCCCTCATCCATCTCCTTGTTTTCATTTGATGTACGTTGCGTCGGTTGAACCCTTGTGTTCGAGCCAATTCATAACTTGCAGGTCAATAATATCTAGAGCTCTGATTTGATCGAGATCGGAGCTAAAGCACGAGGACCTGATCGTTGGGAACTTGAGATAGATCTGCATCGATCGATCGAGAAACTGTAGATTGCTTAGAATCTTCTCCGTGTTGAGAATGTGATCAGAGATCCTACACCGCATCTAAGAGAGGGCACCACCTGAAGATCCATCCTCCAATGCCTGGAGATGAAATCACACAGCAGATCAGATGGCCCCCGCCTCAGAACGGCGCACTTGATCTTGAAGCTTCATCTGAAAGCCATCCGTCATTGGTCGCCATGCCGTCAATCGCAACCAAAACGTTGTATCGGAGAGTGGAACACATGTAGATCTGATCCATCTGAAATCGAAATTCATTACCGGAGACCAGAAACGCGACACGAGCACATCTGGTCGACGATCACCTATAGTATCGAGAGCAAAACAAAATCACAGCGTCTTGCAGTTGGGGATGAACATATGCTACAGCAGCTATTGATTAACTAATCGAACGGCTCAGATCGACCCCACGAACACCGGCCAACCTCTCAAGCACCTCACTGCACAATACGTGTGTCCAAAAAAATATCTGGTGAAATTGTGCCTCCATTCCTTGTAGTTTCGTGGAAATATACGTTGTTGGAAATGTATTTTATTTCTTTCCCTACCTTACATTCTGAATGTTAATCATGATATAAGAATGTGGCTGTGGCTGAATATCCATATTCTAAGGGTTCGTTTGGTTGCAGGGTTGGGCAGGGTTGGGTACTATTCACAGGGCTGGGTGAATAGTAAACTGTGAGGAGGGAGTACCCCTGTGAATAGTACCCAACCCAACCCAACCCTGCCCAACCCTGCAACCAAACGAAGTCGTCTACTAGACAGATCTTTGTAAAAACTCTCAAACATATATAAAATACACTGAGAATCTTTGATTCAATGGTTGTGATACCATATTGCAGAGAAGCGATCCAAGCAAACAAGAAATCACAAAGAGAAGACAACAATTTACATGTAAGAGATTTTTCCTCGTAAATCGTTGTCTTCCCTGGGTAATTGTTTGTTAGCCTGATCGTTTCTCCACAAGTAGCTTAACATGGCTTACCCTATAAAGGCAACCTGGAAGTTCATGTAGGTGTGCATATTGGAGAGCAGTTCCTCTGCAGTACTGCAGATTCTACTGTAAAATGATGGAACACCGGAGCCGCTCGATCTTGATCGTGCGATTCGCACGAATTCTCTGTCTTGTAAGCCCATATCGTGGAAATTCGTGTAAAACGCTCGATCAAGATCGAGCGGCTCAGGTTGATTGCAGCAGACTCGGTACGACAAAGGATCCACTCTATGCATGCCGACCCTTGCAAGGCTTCTTCAAATTGCTATCTATTGTACTTGGGCTTCAACTACAACAAATGTCAACCCATCAGCCAATTCCACCAATGTAAACCCACAAGACCGCAATCTCAAACGTAGAAAGTAGCCTTTCTGGTTACAGCTACATTTCATACATTCCACACGAAGATAGATCCAGACTTCAATAAATCAGAAAAGTATGATGTCTGTACTTGGTCAAACTAGACGAACAATTACAAGATATATGGAAAGGGGAAGAGCCCCTCACCTTCTCCCCGTTTTCTTTCTGACGTCTTCCACACATCCACACCTTATATATCGTTGTCCACCGCTCCCCCTTCTCCTCCCGCCCCCCTCCTCCCCCTCTCTCCACATCCCAACAATGGTGGCCAAGCCCTCAAACCTCCAGCACACCAACCACAGCTACTACCTCCTCCTCCTCCTCTTCCTCCTCGCTGCGGCACCCACTTCAGCTCAAACCCAACTCGAAAAAAAGACCATCAACATGGGTCCCTTCCAGAGCTCCGACGCAGGGACCCTCCTCAGCATCAACGGAAGCTCCGGCATCGCCAACGGCGCCCTCCAGCTCACTCCGGACTCCATAAATACCATGAACCCCTACTTCCAGAACAAGACAGGCCGCATCCTCTTCCGCCAGCCCTTCCGCCTGTGGGAGAACTCCGGTAACACCACCCGCGTCGCCTCCTTCAACTCTACATTCGTCGTCAACATCTTCCGCGGCAACAACACCGTCGTCGGCGAGGGTCTCTCCTTCCTCATCGCCCCCGCCCTCGGTGACCCGCCTCCCGGCAGCGACCACGGCTACCTAGGCCTCACCAATCTCACCACCGACGGAAACGCCTCCAACCACATCGTCGCCGTCGAGCTCGACACCTACAAGCAGCCGTACGACCCCGACGACAACCACATCGGACTTAACATAAACAGCGTCCGCTCCATCGCCACGACGTCCCTCAACCGTTCCGGAATCGTGCTCTCCCCAGTAAACCCCGCAAACTACACCGTATGGGTCGAGTACAACGGCCAGTCGAGGAGCATCGCCGTGTACATGGCCCGTGAAGGCACCCCGAAGCCAAGTTCGCCTGTGCTCGCCAAGGGCGACCTCGACCTCAGCAAGTACGTGCTGCAAGACTCCTACTTGGGGTTCTCCGGCTCGACGGGAGACGTCTACCAGCTCAACTGCGTGCTCTTCTGGAATCTGACAGTGGAGGTCATACCTATGCCGAAGAAGGATGATCATACTCTCATCTTGGCGACGGCGATCGGGTTGCCGTTATTGTTCGTGGTGGTACTGGTAGCGGCGGCGGGTGGGTTATATTGGAGGAAGAGGAAGGCAAGAGACGATGGGTTGATGCTGGGGGATAAGCTGAAGTCACTGCCGGGGATGCCGAGGGAGTTCAAGTACGGGGAGCTGAAGAAGGCGACCAACAACTTCAGCGAGAAGAACAAGTTGGGTCAGGGTGGGTTCGGGGTTGTGTACAGGGGGAAGATGGAGGCCGACGTCGGGGAGTTCGCCGTGAAGACGTTCAGCAAGGAGAGCCGGATGGACGATTTCCTTCAGGAGCTCACCATCATCAACCGTCTCCGCCACCGTCATCTCGTCCGCCTCCTCGGTACGTAACTTTCTTCTGGGTTTGTTTGATTGCTGGATTACTCTCATATATCCCTCTATATTCAATACATAATTCTGATCGGTAATTCTGAAGTAACCCTGCACATAGCTGTGGATATCAAGAGAGGCGTGGCTTTAATTTCAAATAAATTCATTCCTGTGCATGTGATTGCACATGGAAAATGTTGTTTCAAGAAAAACTCATAGAAGGTATTTCTTATTTTGGGAAACAAATTTTTATCGATCAGTTCATTGAAGCTTCACTTGTCACATCTACTTCGTAAAAATATTGACTTTTTAAATTATTATTTTTTCGCCAACTTGGATGCAATGCTCATCCGTTGAAGACGGAATGGTCAGGATTTCTTGCGGAATGATCTGGCCATGTGATTAGTGTATGCATCAATCCAATCCCAATTGGCATGGCCGGTCCCCACGACCATATAAAGAACAGATCAAATATCTAGGAGAGTTTGTTTCATGTATCCATCGAGATGTTAAAACATCCACGATTTAGAATACTCAAAATAGCATATATGGTAATTATCCATGTGTATCCTGACAAGGATATGCTGATAGATGATCTCCACCTATCCTAATTATATATTGTCTAATTAAATAGCTAAAAATGTCTAATTAATTACCTCAGGTTGGTGCTACCGGAAGGGGAAGCTGCTGCTGGTCTACGAGTTCATGCCCAACGGCGGCCTCGACTCGCACCTATACAATTCCCAAGCCGATTCCACCCTGCCGTGGGCCCTCCGGTTCTCCATCCTCGCCGGCGTCGCCTCCGCGCTCAACTACCTCCACAACGAGTACGAGCAGAAGGTCGTCCACCGCGATCTCAAGGCCAGCAACATCCTCCTCGACTCCCAATTCAACGCACGTCTAGGTGACTTCGGCCTTGCTCGCACGATCGACCCCGATCGAACCTCCTATGCAGAGGCCGAGCTCGACGGCATGCCCGGTACCATTGGCTACATAGCGCCGGAGTGTTTCCACACCGGCAAGGCCACGCGTGAATCCGATGTCTTCGGGTTTGGAGCTGTTGTGCTAGAAGTTGTATGCTGCCGCAGGCCGGCGGCGTTTATAGGCCAGTACCGGTCTCTGGTGGACTGGGTATGGATGCTGTATCGAGAAGGGCGGATACTGGAGGCGGTCGACGAGAAGCTTAACGGGGCGTACGATGAGGTGGAGGCGGAGAGATTGCTGATGCTGGGATTGGCGTGCTGCCACCCGATCGCGGGGGAGAGGCCCAAGACTCAGGCAATTGTACAGATGATATCCGGATCCGTTCCGTTGCCGGACGTTCCCCAACTAAAACCGGCTTTCGTGTGGCCGGGAACCATGGACGTGGGGTTCGATGATCGGATGATGTCGATAGCGATGAATAGCTCCGCCGGGAATTTCTCGTACAGCACAGTGGGAACGTCTACGCTCTACGGCGTCGGATCGGCGGGAGGGTGGACTACGCCGTCGCCTGGGAGGGATGGGGACTTGGTGTGAGCTTGGTGGTGTTCTTGAGGATGATTGCAATTAGCCGTGCAAATTAGTCCCTAATTATATGGTGATTAGGTTATGCCTGTGAGATGGTGATTAGAGCTCAGGAGAGAGATTGATGATGATGGTGATGGTGATGAAAAGATTGATCCGTTTAAAGTGGTCGAACTTTTGTGTTTTATTTTTCTTTCAGTTCCAATTTTCTTTTGTTCCTGTAAATGATAAGATGTTAGATGTGATCGTCTCCTTCCCCCGACAATGTAATGCCAAGTCTGAGTAATAATTAATCATGAAGCTTTTGAATAGCTTATAGCCTTTCAAAACGCCCTTTTCGTTTGAGGGAGAAGGGCATTTATCCCTTCTTATTCCTCAACATTTTTTATCACTCCGAAGATGTCAAAGTTGACTATGGAGTCAACACGAGGGATAGTGTTTGACCTTATATCTCTCTATCATCAACCTCTCCCGTCATAAAAATAAAATAAGTACCACTTATCTAACAATTTTAGAATGTTCACTTAGAAAATGATTCCTTCAAAACATTGAGATAGGAGACAAGCGGACAACAAGCTGCGCCGCTAGTCTTTTTTGGATTACAAAACCAATCATTCTATACAGTGCATCCATAAACGTAGGAATCATAACATTACTGCTCGTGATTTTTTTGATCCTCTTCAAAAGTTCAACAGCTTCTGGTGATAGGAATCGAGAAGTATCAAAATCAAAAGGGATGAAGGCTTGTTGATTCTCCATGCACGTTTTTTCGTGCTTCATCACTTTTGCTGAAGCGGTTTTAAGTGCAGTGTGCCCCGCTGTAAAGGTTTCACTTTTCAATCCCACCATCGGGGAAACTCCTGCCAAATATACACATGCATGTTTCCCTCCAATCCATCCAAAAATCAAAATATTAGAAGGTCTAATAGTGGGTCTTCCCTCCTATGGATCAGTTAAAAAGTTCACATGCGCCTCTTTCTTAGCAACAACGCTCGCACGCTTGAGTACATCAAATAAAACATCTCTAATAAGATCGTGTCTGTACTTAAAATCCGGAAGCTCCCTGCAATGAATTGCATGATCCCCAAAAGTGTCTAAGCATGCCTTACGACAAACTGGGCATATCTCATCATCTAGAAATAAAGGAATCATGAGACGATGTCTGAGTATACTATACTCCACCAGTGACATGTGCAAATCAAGTCCGTCAATAGAAATAGCAAGGAGAAAATCTTGAGCATGATTAGTTTGAAGACACCGAAAAATTACCTTTTCTCTAACGTTCACGTCCGATTTCACCTCCATGTCCTCAATTATTTTTCTAAAAAACACTCGTCAAAACGTTTTGGGTCTTTGAAGGGACAGTGTCCTTTCTAGAAAAACAACTGAGGATGAACGAGGGAATTATGCCATAAAGTCGATGAAGAGCAGAATCAAAGACGGAGTCCATATTGTAAATCTCACTGTCCCGCAAGATATGATCCTGAAGCTCCCAAGAATGCGCCCTGGAGGCCACAAAGGTATACGAAGAAGCCTCAACTGCTGAAAGTAGCCCCAAACCGCCAAGTTGAATAGGCAATATGTAAGCCCCTGTCAAATAATATTGTTGCCTCCTTTATGTACATAGGTTGACAAGTCCTTAAGCCAAATAAAAGTTTTGCTAAACCTATACACGAACGGAATAAAAGAAGCTCACTCTGGGAATCACCCAACTAAGGAAGAAGATGCGTCAACTTCACAGCTTTAGCAACCCTCTCCAAAGCCAAACCTTCAATAAAATTTATATCCATATTAACCGCCCCTCCAAGCAACTTCACGCCTGATGAAAATATTCCAATACATGTTGGGAACCACCCTTTGCGGAGCTTCCTACTATCATATGTAAGCCAAAAGAGTTTAATTTTATGAATATTTAAAACTAGATCCAAGTCTGGCCCACTCTATTGGATGATACTCAGAACCTTGGCACCTCATCCATGTCCCCAATAACCGTACCATCATCAAGGTATCATGCATAAAGAAGTAGTTAGCATTTATCCTTGATATCATGGATAAGTTGATGTAATACGAGGGAAAAAAGAAGTGATCCTAGGGGATCACCTTATTGCACTCCAGATGATGATTAGATATGTTTGTCTCCAAGATATAACCTTGCTTTCTGTCCATATAAGAACTCCACCCACAAAGAAATAGACGTACATCTTGCTCTCACCCGGTGTAGCAAGTCTAACCTATCAACCATATTAAAGGCATGAGAAAAATCCACTGTAAGAATGGAAAGAGAGCTGTCATTATAACAGACGTTCAACACTCTGTTGACATTGTGTAGAATAGCCTCAACTCCATCAGAAACACCCACCCCATACTGGAAGTCATTCAGATATTTGGCCATATCTTTACTTACTCCCGCCATGGCAACTTTAGACACTAGCGACCTCCAAATGGTACCAATTACGATAGGAAGAATGTTGTTATCTGGCTTAAGAAATGGAGTAAGCGGTGCATACACTATAAATTGTGACAAGCACAAGGGACATCTTCCTTCCAACCATAAAATTAACCACAAGTGTGATGGCATGTAAGAGATCCATGGCCACGACAGACCCCTCTCTACACATAGCATCAAGAAGGTGTTGGGCCCACAAACTGTATGTACCATAGGAAGTCTCTTTAGGAAAAGACTTGATGCATTCAAGAATGGTGTCAACGTCCGCAACAAGAGGAGCTTTAGAAAGGGAAAAATCTGGCAGAGACGGGGGTGGATTGCAAGGATGTTTACCCTCCAACTCCCTAATGGTATCTCCATTGAAATGTGCTACACGTGATGAAGATAAAACTTTAACCACTGATGTATGTGAAGGCATTGTTTGATGTTGAGATTTATTTTTTATCTGCCTCCTTAGAACAGACACTGTTATGGCCCATAGCCTCAAGCTCATGAATGTTCAATACCTGATCCACTAGCTTAGCAATACCATCAGCTTCTCCCCAAGTAGAGAATGAGTTAAGGATAAGACATTGTATAGCCTTTCTGTTGCCAGACTTACAATCACGCATGTTTTGAGGATGCAACACCTGCAAAGTATAACATGGAAGAAGCAACAACATCACCCACATAGATACGGATCCTAGCTCAGCGATTACTTTATAAAGAGATGTCTTTAAAGCTTGAGAGAAGGCAAGTCGACATCTAAGAGGGATGCTCTTCACGATCAAGATAGGTGCTCTAAAGACCCATCGAGAAACCCAGAATCAAGGACCAATACCTCCACAACAGTAGGTATCCCAAGACTCTTCTGGAGAGGCTTAAGGATGCCAACAAGACGACTTTCAATCTCTCCAGTCTCCATAGTGACTTGAGTAATGCCATTGTCGTGATGCCGCATGTCTCCTTGCATGTATCTCCATACACTTCCACATATCCAATGATCAAGGATCCTCAAGGTCTCATCCACATTAGAAAATAAGTCATAGTCTTTCCTGCAACAAGGTACAATGCTCTTCACTAGAGAGATGCACTCTTTTGATATGAGAGATCAACACATAAAGCCTTTGCTGCCCTCTCTACCATCCGGACAACAATGAAAATCTCAGAACGTACATAATAAGATCCCTCTAAACGAGCTTTCACATGGGTACAAAGAAGGTACTCGGTCGCTGGATGCAAAAAGCGTGTCTCTAGGAATTTCTCTTTCTTCTAGATTAGACATAATGCAGATGTGTGAACTCCTAGGAGGCGTGCGAGCACTGACAGTGGATGGTACTGGTACAGGTGAGTGCATGGATGCACTGTCGCATTGGCAGAGGCGGAGGCAGGTGCGTGGGCACGGGGACGCAGGGGATCACTGGCAGAAGAGAGAGCGCAGAGGCACAAGGTCCTAGAGGCGCAGGGATGCAGGGGCACATGGGCATACTGGCAGAAGGTCTCAGGGGCACGGGGCCAGTAGAGGAACAAGATCAGGCTGGAAGAGGACTCTCTTCTGCCAAGAGGTGCACTAGCTGAAGATCAAAAGGCGCAGGTGCGCGGGGTCGTGGGAGCGCGCAGGTGGAGGATGGTCTGGCGGAGGGGCACAGGGGCACGACGGAAGGAGCAGGCAGAGGAGGGCACAGGGGTAGAGGAGGGCGCAGGGGCACGGTGTCGTGGGACCGCACGGGCGGAAGCTGGTAGGTGGGCGCGGAGGCCTGGCGGAGGGTATTGGGGACGTGCTGGCAGAGGGCTGGCGCAAGCGCGGAGGGCTGGAGAAGGTCGATGGGGAGGGGAAGGAAGGGTTGGTGGAGGGGCGGGCAGGCACGGAGGGCTGGCGGAGGGGAGGGTTGGCGGAGGGGAGGGCAGGCGCGGAGGGCTGATTAATTTTTTGTCATAAACAATTTTATCTGACATAAATAACTTCTATCTTATCCCTTCACATCCAACCAAATGAAGAATAACAAATAACTAGTACTCCGTCCTCCTTATCCCAGAAAATCATATTCCTAGAAACAAACCAAATAGAAATGAGGGATACACCAACTTAATCCTTCTTTATCTCGTATCCCACTACTGAATAGCCTAAGATTCGGTTAATTTAAAAAAATTAGAAGTTTGATGGATTTGCAAAACATGGTTTAGATATAATGATAGCAAACCACGTGTCATATCTATGACAACTATGAGGAATTCTAAAGCTTCATTCAAAGATATGGATACTTGTTCACCAAACCGTCTTTTGCATCCCTTGTACTCTTAGAAGGACTTAGTAGAAGCATAACCCTTTTCTTATATGGCATCTCAAGATATCGAGATTAAAGAAGGATATTATCATGTGGAAATGGAAAACATTTTCTCTTTCTGGAAAGAGATAGATTGAAAGGGAAATTAAATCCTTTGAGGAAGTATTTAACAAGTTGAGCTTAAACATTTTTGGTGATGATAAAAGGGTTCAACTGAACATGAGTTAAGTAGTTGTTAGAGTCAGCCTTCCAATGGTTGGAAGACCTAAACCTAGATCCTTTTAACAAATGAATCCATCATGTTCGAATATAATCAATAAACTTTGAGCTCAGGAATAAAATATTTAATTATAGATTTTGAGTACTATATAAAACTTGAAACATAAAATATCGTATAAAACAGAGCGATTTTGGATGGTGAATGCGTAACTAGAAGACAATCAAATCAAGGAACATGAACATCTCACTCTGTATTTTTACTTCTGTAACAATTAAAAGATAGCCGACATTGGATGATTAATTCGAATGCCAAATATTTTATGTAATAATGATTATTAGTAAGTATCTAGACTCATGTGAGGCTTTAATAAGTTGAGCCTTCCACTTGACAACTGATTTCTATTATAAGCAAGGTTAGGATTCGGCATCAGTTCAAACCTCTTCAGTTAAAGGCCCATTTAATTTGATGGACTGTTTGTCGAACTGTGATCTGTTATTTTTCACGACCTAGTCTGGAACATGAGCTCGGGTTAGGATCATGCCAACCCATTTGATTACTTTCTTAGATTGCATAGATTGCATGAAGAATGAAAAAAAGTAATTAGACGAGTATATGCTAGTGAGAAAATATTAATGAGGAATAAGTATACAGATATTTGAAATTAATGATTCACAAATAAAAAAATTATATTGTGTTATACACACATAGGAAGAAAAAAGAGAGACGTGATAGTTATATAGTAAGAAAAATGATGTATCATTAATGAGGATGAGGAGGGAATACTTACCATGAGTTTGTTGTAAGGAAAGAAGTGCACATTGTCTGTAACAATATGAACTAGAGTTTGATTGGAAAATCTAAGAATTGAATATGATTGTATGGAATCATGGGCTGCTATATGAGCCATCTTCTTGGGACACATTTGGTCGTACGGGTGGGCTCATGGATTTGGGTCGAGCTCACCTCGAACATGCCATGCTCATTTAATGGGCCAAGTTGTTGACCCGAGCCCAAAATATAAATCTGGCTCGAGTTCAATGGTAGATGTGATAATTGTTACTCTCCACATGTGTTACCATTTGTCCCCAACAACTAGTATCATAGTAGATGTGATTCCGTTTGCTTCCCAACAATTGTATTAGAGCCCGGTTCAGCGATCCCATGAGGACATGATGCAATGACTTAGAGTCAGAGCTAATGTCATTGGGGGGATATAATTGAGCCAATAGAGCTAGATATGGCGTTATCAAGGGGGTACAGTGGAGAGAATCATAGCCATGTTTAGCATTGTCAAGAGGACATGATTTAACAGATCAGAACTATGTCCATATCGTCAAGAGTATACAACGGAGCAGATTAGAGCAGTGTCAGCATTGTCAAGCGGACACGATGTATGGAGTCAGCCAAGATTGTCATATATGAGTAGATTCGATGTAACAGATCAGAGCGAGGTTCAACATTGTCAGTAGGACGTGACATAGCGAGTGTGCATTCCTTGGATTTTGTACGATAGTGATTGCTTGAATAAATCGATGAGAGACTTCAAGGGATTCTACTAATAGGTTGGTAGAAGATCATGCAAGGATGCACGTCGATGGCACCTAACGATGGATGTAGCACCCATAAGAGATGACAATTTGCAAGAGGAGCTTGCAAATGATGAGAATGATCCAATGCGCAATCAAGGTGACGTAAACATCACAACGATAATCAACTTACAGGTAGACCTGGCCAAAGTCTGGGCCAGGCCGGGCCAAACGGGTCGGGGTTTTCAAACCCTTTGTCCAAGGCTCGATCCGGCCTGGTCCACGGACCATACTTCAAGGCCCAAGCCCGACCCAGGTCTGGGCCCAGTCGGGTCAGGCCGGACCATGAGCCGAATGTAAAGTATTTTTTATTAATTTTTTTAATCAAAATTATGGAGATAATTAAGTTTTTTTAGCATCATCTAATCTTTCTAAATCCAAGTAACCATAATATATGCTACTTTGCATGTAAACTATAAAATAAGATGTCATATTGATAATGTCAAATGAAAATTTGAAGTGTATTATACTAAATGTATCTAAAATATATTTTTAAATATATATATATATATATATATATATTTTTATATGTGTGGGTCGGGTTGGGTCGGGCCGGGTTTTATGGCACATGCCCACGGTCCGTCCAATTGACGAGCGGCCAAAGAACGGGATGGGCGGGCTGGACGGGCGGGCCTCCGGACCATTGGTCAGGTCTACTTACATGGGATTATTATTAAGATTAGGAGAATTAGAATCCTAATGTGGTAGCATTGGATTCATTGATATCCTTAAAGGAGATTTATTTGTTCAGACCTCATTAGGATCTCGATGGAGATTCATTGGATCATGATTGATTGAAATCGATTGAGATCCCAATTTGTTGAAATTGATTGTGACAAACAATCTAAAGTTATACTTGAGTTTATATATGAGAAGGTGGATGGTGGCATACCAACACAATCACAAGAGAGAGAATAAGAAGAGAGATCAAAGTGAGAGAAGAGAACGTGCACGAGAATGGAGAGATGCGTACTCGTTCATTTATTAGTGATTTTTCACCTCCGGTAGTCGTGAGAGGTGGTCGACTATCAATCATTCTATTGTGAGGGTTTTTTCTTCACATACTTCCCCGCTGGTAGTTGGTGCCACATTAGATGGTTCATCTCACATCCACAAATAATCGATCAGTCTTTATCCCATACAAGCGTTACAAATCCATGGGTCGGGTTCGCTGGCTAAGTCGGGCCGACCCTCCTAAGACAATGCTAATCCCTAGGCAAGGTGTAGAATATCTAAAGAAAAATGAGATTTAATCATCATCGTGCATATTTTATGGAATTTATTTTGATGGTATAGAAATAAGATAATAGTGAATTAACATTTCTCTTAATTCATTGTTATTCCTTCAACCTTCAAATGAATTGAAGTGTCACAAACGTCCTAATCAATGCCTCGTGGGTGTGTGTGGGTGGGGTTGTCATAGCAAAGTCCCATGACAAAACCTATTTTTTGTCTCCTAGTGTTTGGAAATTGAAAGAGTCTCTAGAATGAAAATCCCATGAAGATGTGTTCAAGGAGAAAAAAATTGATGCATCAAAAAAAAATAAGTGAACTACGTGTAGCAATGCAAATAGGGACACCGATATATTTGATCTAATTCCTCACTATATACATGTTATATAGATTTGATACATTTATATGCATCAATTTTAAAATGATAACAGATATCACTTTGGTATTTGCAAATACTCAAAGATTTATATTTATCAGTTTTAATATATAAATATAAGTGTATAAGTATTTTACTATATTGGATATATTTTTCCATCATCTTTCACTATACTTGATATAATTGTTATAAAATAAATATATAATTATATGTATAATGTATAAACCATCCAATACATGTATGTATCCCATTTACATCAGTATCTATTTCTTAAAGATATGGTGATGTCATTATCATGTCCTGTCAATATTCGTATACGTAGATACATTCATATTTTAAATAAAATAAAGATATGATAACACCTACATCTAGGGATGTGACTGGATACTGATAATATATATGTACCCAACTATCATAGTATCCAGTTTTAAGTAGATATTGGTATTTTTATTTTGATGGACATAGAAACGAGTTTTTATATTTTTCGCATATAGAAACACGGATTTTGGTTTCAATTTTTTTATGATATGGATACGCATATGGTTAGAATTTTCTTCTGGCAGATATGGACACGGATATCTGTATTATTAAATATATGAGTATATCCTAGACATGTATCAAAATGTGTGTATAAATAAATATCTAAATATATTTTAGGGTTACACATAATATAATGAGTTTTAGAGCCATTTTCAAATGCATGAAGAAAAATATAGAGGGTAAATTACAAAAAAAATCCTCAACTATTCCCAATTATGGTTTTATTTTTGAAACAAAACAAAGAGGTATTCAACTCTGTTTTTGTCCCAAATATATGCTCTACGATCATTCTATGTTGATGTTAAAGCATGATTTTTTTTAAAAAAAACTTCTTTATAGCATTTTAGAAATGAGGCAATATTTAGTTTAATATGTATTTACTTTATTTTAATTTTATCGTATGCATAATTTCTGTAATTTTGATCTAATTAACTATTAATTTCAACTTTAAAAAAATATTTATATTGAGTTAAAGTGTTATGAAAATTTATTACCTACAAGATGATAATATGTATCCATCTATAAAATATGAAAATTTATTATCTACAAGATAATCTATATTCGTACGTAAAATGTCTGTATCTGAATTATGATTATCCATAGTCATATGGTGATTGTAAGTATTTAAAAGTAAAAAAAGAATAAGGATGTGATGATACTTATAATTGATACGAAAACAACTTCTCTTTCTTCTTTCTGAAAGGAAGAAGAAATAAAACAAAACAATAACAAGCAGACTTGTTTTCTCCTCTCTTTCCAGATAAAATATGGGAACTAGTTATATGTGACGTTGAGATTTTCTTCTCTCTTTCCAGATCATTTCGACTGCATTGCCAACACCTCTCCTTCATTTGCATGTATAATTTTTTTCCCGAGGACGTTATATTCATGCAACTGTAGCATATGTCAGATGTTACTGTCAGGAAATTTATTTATACAGTTGGATGACATGGGGACACTTCAAAGCTGCACATGATCCACGTTTTGATATTATAATAATACTGGTATGATTCTGGTGTTTTGACTTTGCCCATTCTATTAAAAGGAAGATGAAATGATTAAAATTTCTTTGAACAGGTTCTTCTGCACATCAGACGAGAAGGATAGTTAACAATAACTGTCCTTAATTACAGTGCGTGTACCCCGTCAAATATGGCATCTTGCTTGTTAAATTAATGGAATGGTTCCTGAGTAATGTACATATACACGACTTTGATTGACTTCAAAAAATGAAATCGGTCGCGTATTCTTCTCATAAAAGCTTTAAGGAGATAAGGAATATGCTTCAAGAAAATAAGAAATATGTGTCCATGGACACATATAGTATTTGTATGTCCATTAAAATTTAAATGTTCCAATGTGAACGCAATCCATTAATAATAGACAATCAACGGCTCTAATGAAGTTTTAATACATCTTTTTATATAAAAATCAATGAATTGGATTTATATTTTAATTAAAAATTGTGTATTTTCTACCCACGATAACATACAGTTGTATATTAACACACAGTTGTATATGAACATACATAAAGTGCAAGGAATATATATATATGAGGATGGGGAGCTTGCACCAACGTGCATATAACTTTACATGCATCGGCGTTTATATCTTCCACATTTTTTATTTTTTTAAAAAATACCACAATATATATTCATCCATATATCCCTCCAATATGTCATTCGAATTTCGTCAGAAACAGAGACTCCTATGACCTCCATCAAGAACAGGTAATTTTAACGGTCTTAGAATTGTTGTAATCGACCTGTTCTGGATGGAGGCCATAGGAGTCTCTGTTTCAGACGAAATTCGAATGACATACTGGAGGGATATATGGATGAATATACATGGTGGTATTTTTCAAAAAAATAAAAAAAATATGGAAGATATAAGCGTCGGTGCATGTAAAGTTACATGCACCTTGGTGCAAGCTCCCCATCCTATATATATATATATATGTATGTATGTATGTATGTATGTATGTATATGTATGTATATATGTATGTATGTATAGAGTGACAGAGAGAGAGAGAGAGGGGGGGCGGTGAGGATGTTCAGTGTAACATCCAAGTTGGTTGTTACACAGAACATTTTCTCTCGATTTTTTTGTGTTTTTGGAAAATTTTACCATGTATTTTCATCACTATATCCATCTAATATGTCATTTCGATTTCGTCAGAAACAAACTCATATGCGCTCCATCCAGAACAGGTCGATTACATCAAATCTAAGATCGTTAAAATTACATGTTTTAGATGGAGGGCATACGAGTCTACATTTCTGATGAAATTGGAATAACATATTAGAGGGATATAATGATGAAAATATATAATAGTATTTTCCCAAAAAAATAAAAAATTTTAGGGGAAAATGCTCCGTGTAATAACCAACTTAGTTGTTACACAGAACAACTTCCCTTGTCTGATATATATAGGGTTAAATGGGGTTGCCCCCTAGAGGGAGCAAACTTAGCTCCCCGTCCTATTTTCTCTTTTTTTATTTTTTTGAAAAATGCTTCCATGGAAATTCATCACCTCTTTATGTCATTCAAGTTTCGTGCGAAACAGAGACTCCTACGGCCTCCATCCAGATAGTCATTTTTAAGAGTCGCAGAATAGTTGAAATCGACCCAATCTGAATGGAAGCCATATGAGTCTCTGTTTCGCACGAAATTTGAATGACGTAATATATATATTTATGAAGATCCACATAAGTATTTTAAAAAAAATAAGAAAAAAAAAGAGAAAATGAAGTACAAGAGCTAAGTTAGCTCCCCTTAGGTAGCAACCACATTTTTCCCATATATATTGCCAATTATGACATAGGCGGCTGTTGCGACTAGGGCTGACGCAATTAGTTGCTTCTCCTCCCCTCACTCTCTGATAAAGAAATATTTCTTCGTTTCTTTTTTTGTGACCATGAGGGAATTGTCTACTGTTTGGGAGAAGATTAGATCGATTGTTTTATTTGGACTTTGAACGGGGACTTTTCTCCTATCGTTTGATTTTGATAGACTTTTCGAGGCTTCTTGTCTCCTACCTCTTGGGATGGAGACAAATTAGATCACGTCCTTTGGGATAGCAAAGTAAATTAGTTTTTTTTTGAGGGGGAAATGGACCACACGTCTCACATTTCTTTATCTTAAGGATGGGAAATTCAACTTTTGAAATCACTTGATGAAATACCCTAAATATAATCTCACATTCTTACTCACACGTTGTGAGAACGAGTTGTCAGAGAGGTGAGATAATACTTCATGACTTGGGATCGATTAAGCATTTTGGTAGTAGATAATGGGTCCAGCTAGATCCAATCCAACATATTGTCAAGTCTAGTTATCATCAATAATGACTAGACATATCCTACCGGATGGGTTGGGGGCCTGTCCGCCCAACCCGTCAATGGGTCAGACTTAGGCCAACAGATTTCATGATTGAGTCGATCCGATCTGCTTTTTGGTCCGTCCGTCAACTGTGCGAACCGTGAACATGTGCTACAAAACCCCACCCAACCCTGCAAATATAAAAATGTATTTAAAAATCATATTTTACATACATTTAATATAAGGGCCGGCCCGACCTAGCCCAGACATGATCCTGGCTTGGGCCTTGAAGCATGGCTCAAGGGTCGGCCCGACCCACGCAGTGGACATGGGGGCTTTAAAACCCCGACCCATATTTTGGTCGTGTCTAATATTGACTCTGATTTTAGCTTGGCACGTTAGAAGTGGTATGGAGCAAGGTTCCCCCTAATAGTTACATAAGCTACCCAATAGTTGGAGCCACGCCTAGCATATCAAATATGAGAAAAAAAACTACCTGGAATATGCAATTGAACCTATTAATGAGAATAAGTAATATGTCATGTCGCAACGAGTACGTCATGAATATAAGTGAGAAGAGGAGGAGAGTATTGAAACATATCAAAAGATAGCCACATATCTAATTTCATAAAATGAGAGGGTGGGTTATATGAGATGGGGATTATTAGTTCACAAATTGATCTTAAGCGTTTTCAGGTAGTAGTGAATGGATCCAAGACCAATTATCCGTGATAGCGACTTGGATCTAGGCGCTGGATGTTGCACTTAAAGCACTTGGGATTCGTTTGGTTGCAGGGTTGGGCAGGGTTGGGGTAACCCTGTGAATAATAAACTGAGGAGGATTGTGATGTTTGGAAGGAAGGGTACCCCAGATTGGGTCAACCCAACCCTACCCAACACTGCAACCAAACGAACCATTGATGTTTGTATAAAAAAATACATCTACTTATTTCTATTATCTTTCTTATTTGAAAGAAGTCTAAATTATGCGTGTTCTTACCCCTAGTAAGCCATACATTCCCCTTTGTGTGATCAAACCACTTGGTGTGGTCGATCAAGAAGCATTTTAGTTCTGCTTGAAGGGTCAAGGTTGATCGATCGATTATTTTCCTTGTTTTGCCTTGGAGTCAAGGTGTGATCGACCACTCTTTCACGGTGATTGGTCACTCTTTCACGGTGATTGGTCAGTTTTGCTCCATCTTTCGGGATCGTCCATTTTCGTTAGGGGTGTCTGTGGGGCGGGTACCCGAATCATTTGATTGTGACATATTCCGACCCGTTGTTATTGGGTCATGTATCGATCTGTCTCATTTCAATGAGTACCCGATCGTAACGGGTATCCAATTAATATCAACCAGTAGTGGGTACCCGCGGGTACCTGTGGAAATACCGCCTTTATTTACTTATTAAATGCATAAGTATTAATCAAGGGACAAAATTGAATATCTCATGCACATCACGGCTACGATTTGTGCGTGCTAGCAATTGAGACCCGTTGATAAATTTTCTTTATTCTTTCATTTTTGTCTAAAATCCTTACTAAAATATATGTAAAAAAATAACTAATTTTCATTAATTAACATATTTAACACATATTTATTTTAAAATAAAAGAATAAATAGAAAAATAAAAATAAAAGAGAAGTATATATGATGCCATATCCATATATATCTTGGTTATATATGTTGGGTTTACAATAGGGATAAAATCGAATATGAATATATCCGAATTCGTTTATCGTATTTAAAAGATTGTCGAATATGAATATCTGTATGCGAATAGGGATCATATACATATACGAATTTGTAAAGATTGTTGAATACGCTTACGGTTGTTGCTTAGTTATATATCGTACCCCCATTAGATGTAGGTATCACTAATTCTAAAAACTACCTTTGTATAATGTGTATTTACAAGTCACGTCACTACAAAATAAATTTATTGTGACTACGAATATGGCAAGCTTTCAATAACAAATTTTCCGTAGCCAATCTTTTGAATAACGTACACAATCTCTACGTATACGGATTGATCCGTATTCGATGAATATTCAAATACGAATATCTGTATTTGACAATCCGTTCAGGTATTCAACAATCTTTATGAATCTATATACATATTCAACAATCCGGATATTGGTATTCGTGACTACAAATATGTATACGGATTGATTGACATCATTCAAAATGAATATATATATATATGGGGCCCTTTCAATAGGATGCATCATTTCTGACTTCTGGAAGGCCACTATCTTTTTGTAGAAAACACGAGCACTTTAGTAGAATGTGTATACAGTTTGTATTATAATTGCACATTATAAATACAAAATCGCATACAAAACTGCATATTATAGTACAAACATTAAAACTGTATATTGTAATACAATTTGTATACGTATTCTACTAAAGTCGTTATGTTTTCTACAAAAAAGGGGCTTCATATTTGAAAGAAATCATATATATAGGGGTTGGGGAGTATGCACCCACGTGCATGGACTTTTACATGCATCAGGGCCTATATCTTTCATGTTTTTAACTTTTTTGAAAAATATCACCATGTATATTCATCCCTATATCCCTCCTATATGCCACTCGAATTTCGTCAGAAATAAAGACTCATATGCCTTTCATCTAGAACATGTAATTTTAACTGTCTTAGAATTGTTGTAATCGACATGTTCTAGATGGAGGCCGTAGGAGTATCTGTTTCTGACGAAATTCGAATGACATAATGGAGGGATATATAGATGAATATACATGGTGATATTTTCCAAAAAAAGTAAAAAAACATGGAAGATATAGGCCCCGGTGCATGTAAAATTGCATGCATCTGGGTGCATGCTCCACAACCCCATACACGCACACACACAGATATGCTGCATGCGAGTAATCAAATGCATATAGATTTAATCCATCTATATCATATTAATTGATATTATTTTTCGTATCGTGATTTGTAAGGATTTCATATCCCTATATTCTTAACGATTCAGTAATACATTTTTCATACTTACCCATATGTGTATCTACGTCTATATTTAAATGAGATAAGAACAATGTTTATATATCGCTATTTGTACCTGATCATTTGCATCATTTTAAATAAATTGGATAGTAAATGCCTCTAAGCGGGTACCCACGGGTACCCATTAATTCAAACGGGTTTTTAGATGGGGCATGGGTCATGTTATAACGGGTACCGGGCCCATAATTTTCAAACGAGTACCCGTGAGTTCGAGGTCAAATTGAGCGAGTCAAGCCGGGCATCCGCTGACCCAGAAATATTTGAACACCCCTAATTTTCGCAATCACAATTACCTTTCAAGGAGGTCTAAGTGATACTTGTTCATCGATCACAAGTTCGGAATAATCATTCAACGAGGGAATTAATGTTTTGTTTAAACCGAAGAAACATTATCAAAAATGTTAAATCGAGTTGGATCACGGAATTAAATCAATTCAATCGGATGATGACATCAATATTTTTATAACCGGATTAAACCGAAGGGAAAAAGTGGTTGAATCAACCGATCAGATCAAAATAAATAAAAATGTATAAAATACACATTTAAATATCATTGCATCATGTGATAGTACCAATAAAAAATAGCATGAATATATTTACAAAGATCAATAAATAGATAGGGAAGTTATAAATTTGCAACTGCATATGTTTGCAAGCAAATGTTGTTTTTTTAAATATTATGTAATTGTATGTGTAAACATTTGTATCTACATTTGTTGAATGCATACATAAATATAGAACCAAATAAATAGATATAAACAAACTTATGCGAATATACATTATGTCAAAAAAAATACATTATATTTAAAGATAGATACATAGTATATGCAATATCATATGGATACATATATGATTATAATGTTCTTCAACTCGCTGGAAATGTCTCAATGGATACACCTAAATAAAAAATCCATTTGTATCATATGGATCTTAGAAAGTTTTCCCTGGGTCAAAAAAAAGGATGTCACGTGAAATCCTGAAACGGGACATTCTGAACCACGATTTTTACTTAGAAAAGTTTCCGTGCTAAGATATCGAGCATTGTGGTTTGATTTTCTTGTCTCGTGTGTTTAATTTGTAATAGTCAGTTAGAAGCTTAGAACTATATTTGCACAATTCAATCCCCCTCTTGTGCAGAATCCATGAAGGAATCAAGATGTCAATGTTGGAATTAACGTTGTTGGGATACTTTCATACAATTTGGAATTCAATGTTTCAACCTTGTGGGGTGTTGTTTAGTCCCACATCGTGGAGAGTCAAAACTGGCACATGGTTTTTATATGAGAAGTCCTGAGACTAGTCTGGAAACAGACTAGAGAGGACTTTGGACCACCACACACGCGCGCACGCGCCCGCGCACATTCGCCCGCCTGCCCGCACCAGGCCGGGTTGGGCGCGGCTACGGCTGTGGCGAGAAGACCGGTTCAGTTTTGTGTAACCGACCATTTGAATTCCAAGGGACGTGTCCCTTTATCCTCTCACGAAGTGTAACCGCCCGGGCGTATTTAAGTATCTCTTAAAGTCGTGGGTGTGGGTTATGAACATACATACACACGGCTCTCCTTCTCACCGCCTCTTCTCTCCCTCTCACGATCTCGAGCTTCGTCTACGGAGGTGACTTTCGAGGACGTTCAAGTACGATGCGCAATGTCGACGAGCGTGGACCGTCAGACCCTGGGAGCGGCACGTCAAGGCCCTATGCATCGATAAAGTGAGGGACGCTGTCTATCTAAGGGGATTCCTACAACAGGACGCTCCGGTTGTGATCTCTAACTCTTATTTTTCTTTGTCGCATTGTTTGTCGTGATGTTTATTTCCGGATTTTGCCCTTGATATAATATATATATTTTTAAAACGGATATTTTCCCATCAATGATGATCTGGATGCATAATACATACATTGATTTTTCCTAAAAATCTGTTGAAAATCGGATTTATGTATGTGTGTTGATGATGTTTTTCGCAACAATCAAAAGGTCAATTAGTGGATTCTGAATGTACAGATAATCTGGGATATCATTCTGCGAAAAGATGTAAAATAATCTCGGATAAATTTTAAAGTGAATGGAATTACCCAAGCAAAGAAATTATTTTAATCAAGAGAATCATAAAGAGTCTTGTTCGACCGATCTAATTATGTAGGATCATCTGGTGTTATCTCGAGCAACACAAATAAGAAAGGACAGCGAAAATGGAGGCTATATCCAGTTAGAAAAATGCGCTATTGTACCGACTGCAAAAGAGTACAAATGTGATGAAATGTATAGAAAATGGATTCCATAATGTAGGAGTGGGGATATGGAAGAATCTAACATGCTGAAATTGTTAAAATTTGCTTTGATTGGTGAGAGTGAAAGAGATGGAATTATACAGAAAGTTCTTTGGTTGTAAGGTCATGGAAAGGCATGGAATCAACTGCACAAATAGAGTACTTGCTTATGACACCAGGCATTTGTGACATCTCTGTTCTGTTAAAGGATGCTCTTGCAATTAAAAAGAACAGTACTTACTTGCCTGTCGTCGCTGCGATTACTCTACGGAAAGCACGATCCATGTCGGTAGCAGGTGGGCATTGTCTCCTCCAAGGATCACTCATCTCTGGCGACCAGGCAGAAGACTGGTGAAGTGTGAGAGTTGGCCCTCTCGGTTATTTCAGGCAACCCCAGTGGTCTCCTACCGAGTGTTTTCACCAAGGAGCACACATCTCTTGAGACGAGCAAGATGTCTTAAAACATCCGTGTGCGCCCACTTGAATTTCTAGCTCCGGGGTTTTGATGGATGAGAAAACCCCCAGAAAAAAAGGCTCGCAGAAAGGCATCTCTTATACAGTATCTGCAAATGGAGCTTGTGGTTATCACGGAAAGAAAAGTATGCCGATATTTCTCATTTGCAAGGTATAGTGATTTTCTTGTCCCTGCAGCACTTGGAAGGAGCATCGAGGTTAGAAAGAACTCATTCATCATTGAGAATCAATGTAAGTTTAGAGCTCGGACATCACAAGCATAGGCAGGTAACTTGTTGTTTAGTGATGCATAATTTAGCTTTATATTGTTTAGTGAAGCATAATTTAAATTTCTCAAAAGTTGTCATCAAGTCTTGATGGTTGCCTCTTCTGAAATCAACCGAAAATAATGTATCAATTTGCTTATGGCAACGCTAAGTCGAAAAACTGCACTAATCACGAGATTTTCTTGGAAGGAAGAAGGGTGATTAGCAGAAGTTGATAATTTTCCAAACTGCACATAGTGTGCACTATGCACATGATCTGCCATTGCATTGTGCAATGTAGATACTTTGCACCCCAAATGATTGTTTCTGCAAGGGACAATCCCCTGGGCTGTGATAGGAACTTGTGGCCTGATTTTACTTGTATCCATTTAATGACTTTGAGGTTACTTCCTTAATCAGTTCATGCAGGGAAGAGTTTCGTCCAGGCCATATGAACACACCGATTCCCGATCTCATTTATCCAAGGCGACACATCTGCAGAGAAATTACAGAGTAGAAACAAGCATGGCAGATATTTCAGGATGCTTTATTCCCTCAAGCCAGAACTATAACCAATCGTCTTTCAAAACATGACGGACTCGTAAAATGTCATGAGAAGTATCTAGACTCATGTGAGGCTTTAATAAGTTGAGACTTCCACTTGACAACTGATTTCTATTATAGGCAAGGTTAGGATTCGGCATCAGTTCAAACCTCTTCAGTTAAAGGCCCATTTAATTTGATGGACTGTTTGTCGAACTGTGATCTGTTATTTTTCACGACCTAGTCTGGAACATGAGCTCGGGTTAGGATCAGGCCAACCCATTTGATTACTTTCTTAGATTGCATGAAGAATGAAAAAAGTATGCTAGTGACAAAATAATAATGAGGAATAAGTATACAAATATTTGAAATCAATGATTCACAAATAAAAAATTATATTGTGTGATACACACATAGGAAGAAAAAAGAGAGACGTGATAGTTATATAGTAAGAAAAATGATGTATCATTAATGAGGATGAGGAGGGAATACTTACCATGAGTTTGTTGTAAGGACAGAAGTGCACATTGTGTGTAACAATATGAACTAGAGTTTGATTGGAAAATCTAAGAATTGAATATGATTGTATGGAATCATGGGCTGCTATATCAGCCATATTCTTGGGATACATTTGGTCGTACTAGTGGGCTCACTAGTGGGCTCATGGATTTGGGTCGAGCTCACCTTGAACATGCCATGTTCATTTAACGGGCCAAGTTTTTGACCCGAGCCCAAAATATAAATCAGGCTCGAGTTCGATGGTAGATGTGATAATTGTTATTCTCCACATTTGTTACCCATTTGTCCCCAACAACTAGTATCATAGTAGATGCGATTCCATTTGCTTCCCAACAATTGTATTAGAGCCCGGTTCAGCGATCCCAAGAGGACATGATGCAATGACTTAGAGTCAGATCTAATGTCATTGGGGGATATAATTGAGCGGATAGAGCTAGATATGACGTTATCAAGGGGGTACAGTGGCGAGAATCATAGCCAGGTTTAGCATTGTCAAGAGGACATGATTTAACAGATCTGAACTACGTCCATATCGTCAAGAGTATACAACGGATCAGATTAGAGCAGTGTCAGCATTGTCGAGCGGACACGATGTATGGAGTCAGCCAAGATTGTCATATATGAGTAGATTCGATGTTACAGATCAGAGCGAGGTTCAACATTGTCAGTAGGACGAGACATATCGAGTGTGCATTCCTTGGATTTTGTACGATAGTGATTGCTTGAATAAATCGATGAGAGACTTCAAAGGATTGTACTAATAAGTTGGCAGAAGATCATGCAAGGATGCACGTCGATGGCACCTAATGATGGGTGCAACATCCATAAGAGATGACAATTTGCAAGAGGATCTTGCAAATGATGAGAATGATCTAATGCGCAATCAACGTGATGTAAACATCATAATGAAATTCAACTTACAGGTAAACCTGACTAAAGTCCAGGCCAGGTCGGCCAGGCCAGGCCATGGGCCGGGCCAAACGGGTCGGGGTTTTAAAACCCTTTGTCTGCTTCAAGGCCCAAGCTCGGCCCAGGTCTGGGCCCGGCCGGGTCGGGTCGGACCATGGACCGAATGTAAAGTACTTTTTTATTAATTTTTAATCAAATTTATGGAGATAATTAAGTTTTTTTAGCATCATCTAATCTTTGTAAATTCAAGTAACCATAATATATGTTACTTTGCATGTAAACTATAAAATAAGATGTAATATTGATAATGTCAAAAAAAATTTGAAGTCTATTATACTAAATGTATCTAAAATATAGTTTTTAAACATATATTTTTATATATGTGGGCCGGGTTGGGTCGGGCCGGCTTTTATGACACATGCCCACGACCCGCCCAATTGACGAGCGGCCAAAGAACAGGTTGGGCGGGCGGACCTCAGCCCGTTGGCTAGGTCTACTTACAGTAGAATATTATTAGGATTACGAGAATTAGAATCTTAATGTGGTAGCATTGGATTCCTTGATATCCTTAAAGGAGATTTATTTGTTCAGACCTCATTAGGATCTCGACGGAGATTCATTGGATCATGATTAATTGAAACTGATAGAGATCCCAATTTTTTGAGATTGATTGTGATAAACAATCTAAAGTTATACTCGAGTTTATATATGAGAAGATGGACACAATCACAAGAGAGAGAATAAGAAGAGATATCAAAGTGAGAGAAGAGAATGTGCACGAGAATGGAGAGATGTGTACTCGTTCATTTATTAGTGATTTTCTCCTCTGGTAATCGTGAGAGGTGGTCAACTATCAGTCATTCTATTGTGAGGGTTTTTTCTTCACATACTTCCCCGCTGGTAGTTGGTGCCACATTAGATGGTTCATCTCACATTCACAAACAATCTGTCAGTCCTTATCCCATACAAGTGTTACAAATCCATGGGTCGAGTTCGCAGGCTAAGTCGGGCCGGCCCTCCTAACCCAATGCTAATCCCTATGCAAGGTGTAGAATATCTAAAGAAAAAGGAGATTTAATCATCATTGTGCATATTTTATGGAATTTATTTTGATGGTATAGAAATAAGATAATAGTGAATTAACATTTCTCTTAATTCATTGTTATTCTTTCAACCTTTAAATGAATTGAAGTGTCACAAACGTCCTAATTCCATGACAATGAATTAAGAGTCATAGCAAAGTCCCATGACATAGCAAAGTCCCATGACAAAATCTCGTGGGTGTGGGGGTGGGGGTTGTCATAGCAAAGTCCCATGACAAAACCTCATTTTTGTCTCCTAGTGTTTGGAAATTGAAAGAGTCTCTGGAATGAAAATCCCATGAAGATATGTGTTCAAGGAGAAAAAAATTGATGCATCAAAAAAATAAGTGAACTACGTGTAGCAATGCAAATAGGGCCACCGATATATTTGATCTAATTCCTCACTATATACATTTTATATAGATTTGATACATGTATATGCATCAATTTTAAAACAACGACAGATATCACTTTGGTATTTGCAAATATTCAAAGATTTATATTTATCAGTTTTTATATATAAATATAAGTGTATAAGTATTTTACTATATTGGATATATTTTTCCATCATCTTTCACTTTACTTGATATAATTGTTATAAAATAAATATATTTACTGTATGTGTATAATGTATGAACCATCCAATACATGTATGTATCCCATTTACATCCATTTTGCATCAATATCTATTTCTTAAAGATATGGTGATGTCATTATCATGTCCTCTCAATATTCGTATACGTAGATGCATTCATATTTTAAATAAAATAAAGATACGATAACACCTACATCTAGGTATGTGACTGGATACTGATAATATATATGTACCTAACTATCATAGTATCCATTTTTAAGTAGATATTGGTATTTTTATTTTGGTGGACATAGAAACGAGTTTTTATATTTTTGTGTATAACACGGATTTTGGTTTCAAATGTTTTATGATATGGATACGCATATGGTTAGAATTTTCTTCTGGCGAGATATGGACACGGATATCCGTATTATTAAATATGTGAGTATATCCTAGACGTGTATCAAAATGTATGTATAAATAAATATCTTAATATAACGAATTTTAGAGCCATTTTCAAATGCATGAAGGAAAATATAGAGGGTAAATATAAAAAAGACCTCAACTATTCCCAATTAGGGTTTTATTTTTGAAACATAACAAAGAGGTATTCAATCTCTGTTTTTGTCTCAAATATATGCTCTAGGATCATTCTATGTTGATGTTAAAGCATGAAATTTAAAAAAAACTTCTTTACAGCATTTTAGAAATGAGGTAATATTTAGTTTAACATGTATTTACTTTATTTGTATTTTACCATATGCATAATTTCTGTAATTTTAATTTAATTAACTATTAATTTCAATTTTAAAAATATTTATATTGAGTTAAAGTGTTATGAAAATTTATACCTACAAGATGATAATATGTATCCGTCTATAAAATATGAAAATTTATTATATACAAGATAATCTATATTTGTACGTAAAATGTTCGTATCTGAATTACGATTATCCGTAGTCATATCCGGTGATTGTAAGTATTAAAAAGTAAAAGAATAAGGATGCGATGATACTTATAATTGTTACGAAAACAACTTCTTTCTCTTCTTTCTGAAAGGAAGAAGAAAGAAAACAAAACAAAACAAGCAGACTTGTTTTCTCCTCTCTTTCCAGATAAAATAAGGGAACTAATTATATGTGACGTAAAGATTTTCTTCTCTCTTTCCAGATCATTTCGGCTGCATTGCCAACACCTCTCCTTCATTTGCATGTATAATTTTTTTTCCCGAGGACGTTATATTCATGCAACTGTAGCATATGTCAGATGTTACTGTCAGGAAATTTATTTATACAGTTGGATGACATGGGGACACTTCAAAGCTGCACAGGATCCACGTTTTGATCTTATAATAATACTGGTATGATTTTGGTGTTTTGACTTTGCCCATTCTATTAAAAGGAAGATGAAATGATTAAAATTTCTTTGAACAGGTTCTTCTGCACATCAAACGAGAAGGATAGTTAACAATAACTGTCCTTAATTACAGTGCGTGTACCCCGTCAATTATGGCATCTTGCTTGTTAAATTAATGGAATGGTTCCTGAGTAATGTACGTATACACGACTTTGATTGACTTCAAAAAAATGGAATCTTCTTCTCGTAAAAGCTTTAAGAAGATAAGAAATATGTGTCCATGGACAAATACAGTATTGTGTGTCCATTAAAATTTAAATGTTCAAGTCCAATGTGAACGCAATCCACTAATAATAAACCATCAACTGTTCTAATGAAGTTTTAATACATCTTTTAGTATAAAAATCAATGGATTGGATTTATATTTTAATTAAAAATTGTGTATTTTCTACCCATGAGAACATACAGTTGTATATGAACATACATAAAGTGCAACGAATATAAATAGAGAGAGAGAGAGAGAGGTGAGGATGTTCTCTGTAATAGTCAAGTGGCTGTTACACGGAACATTTTCTCCCGATTTTTTTGTGTTTTTGGAAAAATCCAACATGTAGTTTCATCACTATATCCATCTAATATGTCATTTCAATTTTGTCAGAAACAAAATCATATGCGCTCCATCCAGAACATGTCGATTACATCAAATCTAAGATCGTTAACATTACATGTTTTAGATGGAGGGCATATGAGTCTACATTTCTGATGAAATTAGAATGACATAGTAGAGGGATATAATGATTAAAATATATAATAGCATTTTCCCAAAAAAATAAAAAAAATTTAAAGGAAAATGCTCTGTGTAATAGCCAACTTAGTTGTTACACATAACAACTTCTCTTTTCTGATATATATAGGGTTAAATGGGGTTGACCCCTAGAGGGAGCAAACTTAGCACCCCCCCCAAGGGACGGAGCCAAGAATTTTTAGTAGGTAGGGCCGATGTTCGGTCAATCAAATACATACATACATATATATATATAGGATTTAATGGGGCTGCCCCACCCTCTATTTCGGCATTTTTTTAAATATCGTCATGTTTATTCATCCCTATATCCCTCTTATATGTCATACAGAGACTCATATGCCCTCCTTCTAGAACACGTAATTTTAACGATCTTAGAACTATTGTAATCATACATGTTTTAGATGGAGGGCATAAGAGTCTCTGTTTCTGACGAAATTCGAATGACATGTAGGAGGGATATATGGCTGAATATATATGGAGATATTTTTCAAAAAAATAAAATAAAACGCCGAAAATGACATGGGGGTAGCCCCATTAACCTCGTATATATACATGGAAAAAAATAGGGATGTCCTCCCCCTTTTTTCCGCAATTTGTTTCAATTTTTTGAAAAAATTCACCATGTATATTCATTTATATATTACTCCAATATGAAATTCAAATTTCATTAGAAACAGAGACTCCTATATCCTCCATCTAGAATATATAATTCTAACGGTCTAAAGATTGATGTAATCCAGTTGTTATAGATGGAGAGCATATGAGTCTCTGTTTCTGACGATATTTGAATGACATATTGGAGGGATATATAGATGAATATACATGGTGAAAATTTTCAAAAAAAAGTGGAAAATGTGGCAGGGCAGCCATGTTGGCTGCCCGCAAGGGGCATCCCATCAAACCCTATATGTGTATATAATTAAAAAGTATTGCTATTGAGTTACAATAAAAGATGGATAGAGTTGAAGAGAAGTATATATACTGATTATACAATACTAACAAAATCATTAATACGAGCATATATGCTTAAAGTCAATATGAACAATATTACTATTATATGACTTATTTTATTATTATGTCAATGAACACATTTTATTATTGAAACTATTGCATATTACATAAATTATTGTTTCATATATAATCTCATATATGCTAATGCAACTGCAATTAATAACCTAAATTGTAATAAAGGTATGTATAGATAACGCACCACATGAATTTATAAATTCCGATATCAGAGTTATCATGATCAATTCAATATAAATAAAATTTAATACCATTATTAATCCTAATACTATAATATTCAAAAGTTAAATTTTGCATCGAATAAATTTAAGAAGTTTTAACACATTTTTTAAAATTACCATCTAGTGTTGTGCGGGTGAAGGAACCCCACAGTCGGGACAATTCGATTCGAAAGATTGTTGGGGAGTTTCTCGCAACGGTGAAAATAATTGATTCATGAAAATAGTTGGTTTATGTGCATGTCGTTGACGCAAGTTTGCAAGGCAATAATGGGATTCAACTTTTAACATTAGCATTATGTGGACAACACTTGCATGTTGTAACATTAAAAGAAAATGAAATCCGAAAAAGGACTAGCATCTGATAATGGGAGAACTGGAGGGCCATTGCTTAATTTGCATCCCTATTTTTTGAATTTGAAGTAAAATTAACAATCATGGAGCATTTAGGGGACCACAATATATGTGGATTCTAAATTTGGGAGGGGGGCCATGGCCCTACACGCCCCCCTTTCCCTCCGCCCATGCCCCCCCTATATTCCCATTTTTTATTTTTTTGAAAAATACTTCCATGGAAATTCATCACCTATTGATGTCATTCAAGTTTCGTGCGAAACAGAGACTCCTACGGCCTCCATCCAGATAGTCATTTTTAATAGTCGTAGAATAGTTGAAATCGACCCAATTTGAATGGAAGCCATATGAGTCTCTGTTTCGCATGAAATGTGAATGACATAATATATAGATATATTTATGAAAATCCACATAAGTATTTTTAAAAAATAAGAAAAAAAAGAGAAAATAAAGTAGAGGAGCTAAGTTAACTCCGTTAGGAGCAAACACATATTTTCCATATATATTTGTGAATTATGAGATAGGCAGCTGTTGCGACTTGTGCTGACGCAATTAGTTGCTTCTCCTCCCCTCACTCTCTGATAAAGAAATATTTGTTCGATTTTTTTTTGTGACCGTGAAGGAATTGTCTACTGTTTGGGAGAAGATTAGATCAATTGTTTGATTTGGACTTTGAACGGGGACTTTTCTCCTATCGTTTGATTTTGATAGACTTTTCGAGGCTTCTTGTCTCCTACCTCTTGGGATGGAGACAAATTAGATCACGTCCTTTGGGATAGCAAAGTAAATTAGTTTTTTTTTGGAGGGGGAAATGGACCACACGTCTCACATTTCTTTATCTTAAGGATGGGAAATTCAACTTTTGAAATCACTTGATGAAATACCCTAAATATAATCTCACATTCTTACTCACACGATTGTGAGAACGAGTTGTAAGAGAGGTGAGATAATACTTCATGACTTGGGATCGATTAAGCATTTTGGTAGTAGATAATGGGTCCAATCCAACATATTGTCAAGTCTAGTTATCATCAATAATGACTAGACAATACCCTATCCGGTGGGTTGGGGGCCCGTCTGCCCAACCCACCAATGGGTCAGGCTTAGGCCCACAAATTTCATGATTGAGCCGATCCGATCTGCTTTTTGATTCGTCTGTCAACTATACGAGTTGTGGACATGTGCTACAAAATCCGGTCTGACCTGCAAATATAAAAAAATGTATTTAAAAATCATACTTTACATACATTTAATATAATAGTCTTCAAGTTTTTTTCCCTTATCAGTGTTATATCATATTCTGTAGTTTATGCGTCAAGTAACACATATTATGGTTACTAAGATTTAGAAAGTTTACATGATGTTCAAAACTTTTATTTATCTCTATCAAATATATTAAAAAGTTAAGAAAAAAAACTTGACACTCGGACCATGGGCCGACCCGGCCCGGCCTAGACATGATCCTGACTTGGGCCTTGAAGCATGGCCCACGGGCCGGCCCGACCCAGGCACTGGACATGGGGGTTTTAGAACCCCGGCCCAGATTTTGGTTGTGTCTAATAATGACTATGATTTTAGCTTGGCACGTTAGAAGTGGTATGGAGCAAGGTTCCCCCTAATAGTTACATAAGCTACCCAATAGTTGGAGCCACACCTAGCATATCAAATACGAGGAAAAAAACTACCTCGAATATGCAATCGAAACTATTAGTGGAAATAAGTAATGGATCATGTCACAACAAGGATATCGCAAATACAAGTGGAAAGAGGAGAAGAGTGTTGAAACATACCAAAAGATAGCCCCACTTCTAGTTTTACAAAATGAGAGGGTGAGTTATATGAGATGGGGATTATTACTTCACAACTTGATCTTAAACGTTTAGGTAGTGGTGAATGGATCCAATTGAGTCCAAGACCAAGTATCCGTGATAGCGACTTGGATCTAGGCACGGGATGTTGAGGTTTACTTATTTCTATTATCATTCTTATTTGAAAGAAGTCTGAATTATGCGTGTTCTTACCCCTAGTAAGCCCTACATGCCCCCTTTGTGTGATCAACCAACTTGGTGTGGTCGATCAAGAAGCATTTTGGTTCTGCTTCAAGGGTCAAGGTTGATCGATCAACTATTTTCCTTGTTTTGCCTTGGAGCCAAGGTGTGATCAACCACTCTTTCATGGTGATCGGTCAATCTTGCTCCATGTTTCGGGATCATCCATTTTCACAATCACAATCACCTTTCAAGGATGTCTAAGTACTACTTGTTCATCGATCACAAGTTCGGAATAATCATTCAATGAGGGAGTCAATGTTTTGTTTAAATTGAAGAAACATTATCGAAAAGGTAAATCGGATTGGATCATAGAATTAAATCAGTTCAACCGGATGATGACGTCAACATTTTTTATAACCGGATTAAACCGAACTGTTGAGGAAAAAGTGGTTGAATCAGCGATCCGATAAAAAAATAAAAAATGTATAAACATTTAAATATCATCGCATCATATGATAGTACCAATAAAAAAATAACATGAATATATCGACAAAGATCAATAAAGAGATAGGGAAGTTAAAAATTTGCAACGGCATATGTTTGAGTGCAAATGTTTATTTAAAAATTATTATGTATTTGTATGTATAAACATTTGTATCTACATTTGTTAAATACATACACATACATTCAGAACCAAATAAATAGATAGAAACAAACTTATGTGAATATACAAAATATATAAAGATAGATACATAGT
Organism: Ottelia alismoides; assembly: GCA_037367405.1. Lineage (NCBI taxonomy): Eukaryota > Viridiplantae > Streptophyta > Magnoliopsida > Alismatales > Hydrocharitaceae > Ottelia > Ottelia alismoides. Next base: position 836,207 of record JAZKJV010000886.1, read on the forward strand.
ATATACAATATTATATGGATACATACGTACTTTTACATGTAGCTATTAAAAATGCATACATAACATAGCCATCTTACATTACGTATACAATATTCTAATATATACAACATTAAATATTATACATATATAATATTTAAACTAAATAGTATCCAGTTTTATAATAGAATAATTAATACTTGGTGTCATTTTTTAACAAGAGGTGGTTGTATTTGAGTTGATTGATAAGTGGTGTTATAGGTCATGGGTTCAACTTCTACAAATGCAGCATTTTTGAATAAAATCAAATTTAAATTATGGTTCAAATTCGGTTGAACCTGGTGATACCGGAATTTAGATACCTAATTGAAGTGTTTGTTAGAATCAAAAAAATCTCAAATTGAACCAGACGGTGAAACCCGATACAATTCACTGGGCGAACCGGTCGGACCGGCCCGATTTCAAAAACACTGAAGGGAATACGCAAAGATTCCAACGAGCTTAGTTGATCAGTCATCATATGAGTTTGATTGATCATTAGCAAACATCAAGTCGTATATTTTTTATTTTGTTTATGTGTTCCTCTTTCTTTTTTCATTCATGATCGAAATGTGTATTCCTATCAAAAATTGAGTTTGAACTTAATAATCATGAAATAGATCATATGCCCCTGAATTCAAATCATCATATCATGCCCCAAGAAACATCTAACGGCTCTAAGGATTCGCAAGCGTGTATAAGACCATGAAAGGTATGGAACCAACATCAGTAGGATGGAAGAACTTGTTACCTTCTAGGATGTTCTTATTGGGCACGGAAGCGGTACAAACACTGCTCTGATACCAGTTGATAGAACACGTCTCGGTATCGGCTCCTCTCGGATACCAGATGCACCTTCAGATACAGAAGCGGATGTAGATACGGATGTGGATGTGCAATCGACCACCATCGCAGAAGCACATGAAAATAAGAACAACCAAATGTAACGGTCGTTGATCACCTCTCGCGACCACCGGAGAAGAAAGATCACTAAAAGAAGAACGAGTACAACTCTCTCCGTTCCCTCACTCTTTTCCTCTCTTATATCCCTCCCCCCTTTCTCTAGGGGCTTCATGGTTGTGGTATTGGTGTTGGGGCAATGCCTCCACCTCCCTCTTTATTTAGCCCAAATACAACCCCATAGTCCTATTCCCAATAGGACTATAAATAGAATATAACTCAACTACTATTAGGATTAGCAGTCCAATCCCATTAGGATTCCCAATCCTAATATGACTCTAATTCTAACAATCTCCCCCTTTAATTGAATTCTTGGGTCTGCACTGGGCCATCCTCGTCATCTGCAAGTCTCGTTAACAGGAACTCACCGCCTTTGTGTGATGCACCCATCGCTAGGTGCCCTCGACGTACCACCTTGCACGATCTCATGCCAGCCGCCGCTAGCAGAATTCTTCGACACCTCTGGTCGATTTCTCCAAGAGAACACCATATCACGGCTTCTGAGGATTGCGCATCTGTTGCATCGCATCATCTCGTCCATGTCGAACCTCGCTATGATCTGGCGCATCGTGTCCCTTCAACAACGCTGAACCTAGCTCTAATACCACTTGTTAGGAGCAGAAGCGGTACCAACTCTGCTCTGATACCAATTGATGGGAACATGACCCACCGGTATCGTCTCCTCTCGGATACCAGATGCGCCTTCAGATACGGAAGCGGATGTAGATACAAATGAGGATGCGCAATCGACCACCATCTCAGAAGCACATGAAAACAAGAACCAGATACAACGGTGGTCGGTCACCTCTCGCGACCACCGGAGAAGAAAGATCACTAAAAGAAGAACGAGTACAACTCTCTCCGTTCCCTCGCTTTTTTCCTCTCTTCTCTCCCTCTCTCTCCCCTTTCTCTAGGGGGTTATATGGTTGTTGTGAGGCAATGCCTCCACCCCCCCCCCCCCCCCTCTTTATATAGCTCAAATATAACCCTATAGTCATATTTCCAATAGGACTATAAATAGAATACAACTCAACTATTATTAAGATTAGGAGTCAAATCCCATTAGGATTCTCAATCCTAATATGACTCTAATCCTAACAATCTCCCCCTTGAGTTTAATTCCATCACGATCTCTTCATCGTCTTGGGTGTGCACTGGGCCATCCTCATCATTTGCAGGTCTCGTTAGCAGGAACTCACTGCCTCTGGGTGACGCACCCATCGTTGGGTGCCCTCGACGTGCCATCTAGCACGATCTCATGCCAGCCGCCGCTAGCAGAATTCTTCGATGTCTCTGGTCGATTTTTCCAAAGACCACCATATCACGATTTCTGATGATTGTGCATCTGTAGCGTCACGTCGTCGACGTCGACCTTTGCTCTGATCTATCGCATCGTGTCCCTTCAACAATGTTGAACATGTCTCCGATACCACTTGTTGGACACAGAACCGGTACAAACTTTACTCTGATACCAGTTGATGGAACACGTCTCGGTATCGTCTCCTCTCGGATGCCAGATGCGCCTTCAGATACAGCAGCGGATATAGATACGAATGCGGATGCGCAATCGACCACCATCCCAGAAGCACGTGAAAACAAGAACAACCAGATATAACGATGGTCTGCCACCTCTCGCGACCACCGGAGAAGAAAGATCACTAAAAGAAGAACGAGTACAACTCTCTCTGTTTGCTCACTCTCTTCCTCCCCCCTTAGGGGCTACATGATTGTTGCGGTGGTGTTGTTGAGGTAATGCCTCCACCCGCCTCTTTATATAGCCCAAATACAATCCCATAGTCATATTTCTAATAGGACTATAAATAGAATATAACTCAACTACCATTAGGATTAGGAGTCCAATCCCATTAGGATTCCCAATCCTAATATGACTCTAATCCTAACAGTTCTTTCAAGTCATCTTTTCGCATGAGATAGCTTCTCTGATACGGCGATGGTTACGAGTGCGTGCATACAAAGATGGTCATGCGATGTTGGATGCTCGGATCGTTAATCAGATGAACTCCAATGAACATCATGGTGGTCAGGCAATAGCTTCAATAAGGTGGAGATGTTGGCTAGGGTAACTAACCATCTTCTATTATAGGTTAAATCTCAAAATTGAAACGACTCAATCTTTAAACAAACTCCGACCCATTTATGCTTTAATGGATATAACTTGGACTAGGAAGCTTTGATTATAATGTTCTTCAACTCGCTGGAAATGTCTCAACGAGATACACCCAAATAAAAAATTCATTTGTATCATATGGATCTCAGAAACTTTCCCCAGCGTCAAAAAAAAGGATGTCACGTGAAACCCTTAAACGGGACATTCTGAACCATGATTTTTACATAGAAAAGTTTCCGTGCGAAGATATCGAGCGTTGTGGTTTGATTTTCTTGTCTCTTAATTTTGATTTGTAATCATCAGTTAGAACTATATTTGCACAGTTCAATCCCCTTCTTGTGCCAAATCCACCAAGGAATCAAGATGGTAAAAGGTCAATCAGCGGATTCTGTATGTATAGATAATCTGGGATATCATTCTGCGAAAAGACGTAAAGGAGTCTCGACAAATTTTCACAGATGGGTGAATGGATTTACCCAAGCTGAGAAATTATTTTAATCAAGAGAATCATAAAGAGTCTTGTTCGACCGATCTAATTATGTAGATCATCTGGTGTTATCCCAAGCAACACAAATAAGAAAGGACAACGAATATGGATGCTATATCCAGATAGAAAAATGTGCGAACGTGCCGACTGCAAAAGAGCACAAATGTGATGAAATGTATAGAAAATGGATTCCAGAATGTAGGAGTGGGGATATGGAAGAATCTAACATGCTGAAATTGTTAAAATTTGCTTCGATTCGGTGAGACTGAAAGAGATGGAATTATGCAGAAAGTTCTTGGTTGTAAGGTCATGGAAGGGCATGGAATCAACTGCACAAATAGAGTACTTGCTTATGACACCAAGCATTTGTGAAATCTCTGTTCTGTTAAAGGATGCTCTTGCAATTAAAAAGAACAGTACTTACTTGCCTGTTGTAGCTGTGATTACTCTACGGAAAGCATGATCCATGTCGGTAGCAGGTGGGCATTGTCTCCTCCAAGGATCACTCATCTCTAGCGGCCACGCAGAAGACTGGCGAAGTGAGGGGGTTGTCCCTCTCGGTTATTTCAGACAACCCCAGTGGTCTCCTACCGAGTGTTTTCACCAAGGAGCACACATCTCTTGAGACGAGCAAGATGTCTTAAAACATCTGTGTGCGCCCACTCGAATTTCTAGCTCCCGGGTTTCGATGGATGAGAAATCCCTCAGAAAAAAAGGCTCGCAGAAAGTCATCTCTGATACAGTATCTGCATATGGAGCTTGTGGTTATCACGGAAAGAAAAGTATGTCGATATTTTCTCATTTGCAAGGTATAGTAATTTTCTTGTCCCTGCAGCACTTGGAAGGAGCATCGAGGTTAGAAAGAACTCATTCATCATTGAGAATCAATGTAAGTTTAGAGCTCGGACATCACAAGCATAGGCAGGTAACTTATTGTTTAGTGATGCATAATTTAGCTTTATATTGTTTGGTGAAGCATAATTTAGATTTCTCAAAAGTCGTCATCAAGTCTTGATGGTTGCCTCTTCTGAAATCAACCGAAAATAATGTATCAATTTGCTTATGGCAACACTGAGTTGAAAACTGCACTAATCACAGGGTTTTCTTGGAAGGAAGAAGGGTGATTAGCAGAAGTAGGTAATTCTCCGAACTGCACATAATGGGCACTATGCACAAGATCTGCCTTTGCATTGTGCAATGTAGATGCTTTGCACCCCAAATGATTGTTTCTGCAAGGGGCAATCCCATGGGCTGTGATAGGAACTTATGACCTGATTTTACTTGTATCTATTTAATGACTTTGGGGCTACTTCCTTACTTCAGTCCATGCAGGGAAGAGTTTTGTCCAGGCCATATGAACACACCGATTCCCGATCCTATTTATCCATGGCGATAAACATCTGAAGAGAAATTACAGAGTAGAAACAAACAAGGTAGATAGTTCAGGATGCTTTATTCCCTCAAGCCAGAACTATAACCAATCGTCTTTCAAAACATGACGGACTCGTAAAATGTCATGAGAAGTTCAGTACCATTGGTGTTTAAACAAGACTAAAATCAATCATCATGATTATCTAATGTGAACAGAAGAAAACAATGGGTTACCCCACATAAAAGTTACCCCACATAAAAAATAACTCGCATGCCATTTTTGCCATATCATGAACCTTAACGTGGACATAAGCAGAGATTCAAATATGTAGAAATCGATATGAAAATCCTCAAGATATCACATAGGAAATGCATGCATGGCCCCATCATTCTGCAATATAAGTCTTGTACAACATTCACGTCAAAGCACCTTTTATTTCCATGTCAAGTGCATGTTAGTCCGGCAACAATGCCCAAAATGGGAATAGATATTTTTGTACCAGATTTTGACATGAGATCTCAAGAAAAAAATCCATTTGCATGTACAATTTGAATTAAGATACTGAATTCTCCATTACCTTTTTTATATTTGAAATTAAGTATATTACAGGAACCCGATCGTCAATCGATATATTCCTAACTGGAACGACAGAAATATGCAAATCAATCAATCCAAATTAAGTATTACAAATAACCAATATACATGAATTTTTATTTTATTTTATTCTATTTTGAATATTCATAATGCCAGACTCGTCTAATCTTGTTAATTGTTAGAATCCCAATTGGCAAAAAAAATCATGACTGCTTTTTTCAGTGAGTACCCAAAAATCCCCAAAAAGAATATAGCTGTTTCCAAACCAAACAAGGCAAAAATATATAATGGCATCCCTTGTTATGCCTTCTGATGAAGAAAGTATATTTCATGCTCTCGGCATTGGAACAGGTGAAATCTTACATGGCATCTAAACCAGATTTAAGTAAAGGGACTGGAAAGCCATCTAGACCACAAGAGAAGGATCGGACAAAGGTAGTCTACAGATCCTACTTCCTAAGTTCCTAATCCAAGGACTGGCTTGAACTCACACTCTCCATTCTCCAATAAGAACTAAGTTCATCCACATGCCTTTCAGATGCCTCATTTGTGAAATACTAACTGAAGCACCAAATCTGCGGTTCGTAAAAAAACTGATGGCATGGGTTTCTCTACTGATGGTAGGAGTTTATGCAACAATTTTGGGAACAATCACCAGAATTATTTTTCTGACCCCATAAGTGTCCAATCTGCATTTGTGTCAAATTTCTAGTCCCTTCAATCATATGAATCGGCAATTTATATTAAAATTTTCCATAAATTAAATTATATATTGAAATCCATGAATGAATTTAAGTCTGTATAACCATAAAACAAAATTATATATTGAAATCCATGAATGAATTTAAGTCTGTATAAGCATAAAACAAAGTTTTAATAATGTTGCAGCCCTTCTCAAAAAAAATGTTGCAGCCTTTTTTCTGAGCATGCTAAACATGCAAAGATGCTTAGTTCAATCCTTTGTTTTTCCTCAACTCAAAGTCACTTCAGATATCTTCATCCCCACTCAACCTCCTCTATAACATCATATTCACAAAAATACGGTGCTAACAAACTACCCTTGATCTGCCATGGCATCTCCTGATGTGTCGAGTCGACTCAAGATATAGCAAGACCTCCTCCTTTTCAAAGTAAAACATCTCAATGATGTGATTCATGCAGACAAACTAAAGAGGACAGAATCAGTGGCACAATGATTCTTAAGAAAAAATTAATACTTGTACATTTCTATGAGGTAGACATTAAAAGCATAACGTCTTAACTTTTGGATAAAAGGAAGTTGCTACAGTTATTGAACTTTGACTGATAAACTCCAAGGCAATGTGTCCTATTGGGAATGCTAATCACATGCTCTCATTGGCCAACCTCTAGATTTTTCACAAGTAATCATGTTTCAACAAGTTAGCGGAAAATGGATATCAAATCTAGATTCTCACATGTAATCTCAATAAGTCAGCAAAAAAGCCATACCGATGAGGGTATAAATATTCATGGTTATGTGTCACCAATAGAATGAAGGGATATTTACATCCATAACTCTGAGTACTTTCGTAATTACATTCATAACCCTACGTAATCAGGAATTACGCTCAGGACCTTGAATAAGTGTATCGTCTTACACCCATAACCTTCCGTTAGTTTAGTTCATTAACTCAACCAGATGACTGAGTTTTTTTATTGTAAACAGGGTGAGGCCCCAAGATGGGGCTCACCTCAAACATTCATTGATAATCGGATGTTGGAATTACAAAATGAATGAATACATAACAGTCCACATGCTCAAGCTTTGTTTGTTAACAATCTTCTAAGATGATTAAGGACATTCTCAGGGTAGAATCGTTGCCCCTTAAATATGTTCTCATTCCGCACGCACCAGATTGCCCACAGGAGAAAGTATGTCGGGGATATATCGTCCTGAAAGTTGCCGCCCACCGCCCTAATAGATGTCCAGAAGGCCACCGAGTCTTCCACATTAAGCCATCGAATCTCAGCCTCTTCCCAGATCTGCGATGATGTTCGACACCTGAAGAATAAATGTTCCAAGTCCTCCTCTTCTTCATTACATCTCGAGCAGATGAGGTTGCTCGTATAAAGAATATTGTCCCTCCTTATCTTTGACATAATGCGACCATGTCTTACGAGCCAGAGGAAGATTTTATTTTTTTTTGTTGGATCTTTGATTTCCAGATTAATGTAAAATCTCGAATTTGCTCCGGCTGGTTCCCAGTTTGTCCACGCTCGAAGAAATTGTATGCCTTCTTAATGTTAAACTTCCCAGTTGCCCACTTGAAATGATCCATGCCGTCAACCAGCCCACCCAACTCCTCGAGGTTGGCAAGTAATTGCAAGTAGTCATGAAAATGTTGTTCCGAAAGAGACGCTGTGAAACAGGGGCTCCATGACTGAGTTAATCCAACCAATCCACGATCTCACGGCTGAAACTAATCAAAAAAAAACTCCTCCCCCTTCCTACAGCAACCCCTCCTCCAATGACACTACCTCCTCCATCTCTCCTCCCTCCGCTCCTCCTCCTGTCGTCGCCACTATCCCTCTCCCTCTCTTCGGTCTCCGACTACTCCATCTCTCCGGGCTTCGAGCTAGCAGGTGTGGTGGGAGGGTTCTTGCTGGCGGGCGGAGGGTACGGAGGCAGAAGGGCTTGCAGGCGGGTTTTGGAGGAGAAAGGGGAGGAGGAGGTGGTTGACGGGGGGAGGAGGACGTGGGCTGGAGGAGGAAAGGCCTTGGGTCGAGGCTTCCACGGGGGGGGGGGGGGGGGGTTACAAGCGGTGGGGGATCGAGGTAGGGCCTTCCACGGGGGAGGGGAAAGGGGGTTGCATGTGGGTTTTGGATGAGGAGGTGGTATCGGCGGAGGGAGGAAGGGGAGGACAACGTGGGCTGGCTGGAGGTGGAGGCTGGCGTGGGGGTCGTCGACGGGGCTTACAGGAAGAGGTTGGGTTCTAGAGGAGGGAGGGGGGCTTTGACGGGGATTGCAGGGAAGGGGCCAGGTTCTGGAGGAGGAAGGGGCTTGCAGGCGGAGGAGGAGGTGGTGTCGGTGGGGGGAGGAGGATGTGGGCTGGCCGGAGGTGGAGGCTGGCATTGGGTTGCTTGGGCTGGAGGAGGAGATCGACGAAGGGGGTGCTTGGTTGGAAGAGGATTGGGAGTGATCATTTGTAAATAATAGAAAATTAAAGGTTATAAAATGAAAAATGTTTGACAGATACCATCAGAGTTAACGGAAAATTGGATGGTAGTCAACACAGGGTTATGTGTGTAAGAGTTAAGCATTATTCAAGGTCATGTGTGTAATTCACGATTACGCAGGGTGATGAATATAATTACAGAATTACTCGAGATTATGGGTGTAGATGTCCCTAGAATGAATAAACAAACAAAGTTTAGAAACTGACCGACTTTAAGGTTGTTGAGATACCGATATCTGTTATTCTATTTTTAGCTCATTCTAGTAGTTTATGATTCTAATTTCTATCTAATTTGTGCCACTCTATTTCTATCTTAATAAAATCATTTTTTATCTTTTTCACAGTACCGTATCGTAAAAGTTGATCGATCAGCACGACTAGTCGGTCCAACTACTTAAGTTGGTGGGGTGGCCAACTCGGACCGATTTATTCATTATATAACAAATCTGACATTCGAATATTATTCTTAAAAAATGACAAGAAAATGCAAAGCAACTGTGAAAATCAATCAAAATTGATGACTAAAATCACACAAGAAGATCTTAAAAATTAACAAAAACTAAGGTAGAAGATCATCACGAGTATATTCCTGAATGTAAGATACACGTCGCCACGATCATAGCCGCATATGCCAACTCATTTTTTTAAAGAAGCAAAAGCCAACTCATGGATTAAAATCAAGATCTCATGGTGAAGAAAACTGAAACAAAAGAGAGAAAAACGAGATTGTGCTCTGTCTTCATAAGCATTGCTAGCTCTACACTCACATAAAATGAGGGTATCAACAGTTAAGCATTGTAGTCCTGTGGAGAGTAATCAAAAGGGTTGTGGTTCAGATGTCATTGAGCTAATTACTTGAATTAAACAGGAAAAACTCCTATCGGGATTCCAAAACATGGGTGAGTGTTTCCAACAATCTTTGGTTTCTTAACACTAGCTAAATTGCAACGTATCATACAAGTCCATCCGAATTTCATCACTCCACGATATGAAACTAAATCCCACGGACAGCTATGTTAGAATTTTTTTTTGAAAGTCAGCTATGTTAGAATTACAATATTCAATTCCACGCCATTCATAATATGATTCCTCCAGTCGATTAGAGTCTTACCAAATCCAATAATTGTACCTTCATTTGCAGCATACAAGTAACAAAATAAGGGCATCAATCCCCCGATTAATTAGGTATTTCTTCCGCTTTGATGGGGATAGTATGTTAAAATTGTGAAGGCTTTTTCTTCATCTTCCCAATCTTCCTCAACCAATGAAACTAATATTAAAGATGGAGGACCTCTCATGGCAAGTGATCTCATTATTTCCATCCTCATAAATAATCAGTTTACGAATGACCAGCATGCAACTTCTATAATGAGTCGCATAAATGATTCGTCTCATTGCCTTCATGCTTCTTGTTCAAAGTTAAGATTAACCAAGAAGGTACCCGATGGGATGACTAATAGGCTATGACCGAAAAAAATAAAATCCTCAATGTTCTTAAAAAATCATGGTAGCAATATATTAACGTATTTCCATCAATATAAAAGATCCATCAATGGTCGAAATTGTTGATATGCCTTAAATCTTAGCTCATCTATTCAGCTTGATAAATTACAGATTCGGTGATGTGATCTCCCCCAACGATGGCGGGCAAAGTCATGTATGCTTTGTGATTCAATGTCCTGTTTGTTTTGGGATTTGAAATCATGTTTGATTTGGTATTCGCATCCTATTTGATTTAGGATTCAAATCATGTCATTTGGATCATGTCTACTTTGGGATTTAGATATTGCTCCTATTGGAATGTGGATCGTGTTTCCTTTGGGATTTGATACATGTTTACTTTAGGATTTGTTTGCATGTGAGTGGATACTATGCAGACCCCAATAGCGTAAGTGTTTTGAACATCATGTATACTTCAACTCTTTCACCATATTGAGAGAGATCCATCGTTGTGGTTGTTTTCTTGATTTCTTATCTCTATGTTTCTAACTTGGTCGCACTTCCGTTATGTGCAACACAAATCTGTTTGAAGATGGATGAAGAATGTGCATAAAGGGCCAGGAAAGATCAAAGAAATGTTGAAAGCAAACCACTATAAGTACTTCGCATATTAGGTTGTCTATAACAAGAATGGAAGATTCCATCTTACACCCCAAAAAAGGTAGAAATAAAATTAAAAATCAATTTCCATAATCTAGTTGCTCATTGCAATTCTGAATTGGAAAAGAACACTTGTTTTATTTTTATTTTTGAAAGAAGAAGAATGTTTAGAAGGTTGGTAGCCATCCTCCCTACAATGAAGATATATAACCTGCACAAAATTTGCTATTGCATTGTGCCCTAAACGACTACTTTCCAAGGAACGCAATATCCTGAGCTTTGAGGAGGACAAATTGGGTGTTTTGATGACAAATATATTTTCTCAAGCTTCAGTTTTCCATCCTCAATTTTAAGCATAAAAAATGAAGATAAAGGCCTCTAGTTTGCCCAATTGTATCATTGTCAACATAAATGTGCACTGCCTTTGACATCCACCAACCTCTAATTTACTGCAATAACATGTCCTTGCTCCCTTATTTCAGAATATTCAGAGCGATGCATTCACATTTATGTATCTTTATATCAAAATCCTTCACAGACAAATATTTTTAGTTACCAAAACCACAGTAGATATGGAAATGAATTGCGGAATGCAATTACAAAACTTGTGTAACTGGTGGAACATGCAAATCTAAGAACACGAAAAACAGAACTTGTATCACAATGCAACAATTACAACAAATCAGAGATGACCAACAAAGTGATGCGCAAGATATGAACCATGTAGTCATCTCATGATCAAGCGGAATGTACACTAAAGTAGACTATTTTGGGGTGTCTAGATCCGACGAGCAAAAAGAGGAATCGTGAAGGTAATGCACCTCAGGCGAGGCACTGAACATGTCGGAACTTCGCGACGAACTTCTTACGGCTGCATTCCAGCATCTCACTCAGGCTGCACTCTGTGTTCCCCTCCACGAGTCGCCTCTGCCTGAACTCCAAGCTCTTCTTCAACCCGTGCCGGAAGAACTCGGGGCATTCGGCCACCTCATCAATTCCCCTCCCCATCACCTCCACTAGGAACCTCATCCTCGGCTCCAACGAATTTCGAACACTCTTGATCAAAACCGGCGGATAACCAGCGACCACCTTGGCGATCTGCGGTCCGCTGAACCCGCATTGCCTCAGGTAATCCGAATTCGGCCTCAGGACCTTCTCCACATCCCTGCACAGCACCTCCGGGTAATTCACCACCACTTTCCGCAGCTCCAACTCCCCGAGTCCCAACAACTTGAGGAATTCCGCGGTCGGACGGAGTCGCTTCTCGACGCTGTACCCAACGATGAACGGGTTCTTTACGAGCACCTTCCCGATGGCACCATTGCCGGACAATCCGAGACCGGCCAGGAACTGGACCACCGTGGAGAACTTGGATTCGATGCTGTAGCTTATGAGCCGGGGATTGAGCAGCAGCATCTTACCGACCTGCCCGTCGGGGATGCCGAGGATCTGGAAGAAGGCGAGGAGCGGGCAGAGCTTGTCCTCGACGCTGTGGCAGAGGATGTGGGGGAACTTGGAGACGGCAGCGGCGAGGTCGCCGGGCTTGGTCTGGAGGGTGGAGAGGCATCGGACAGCGGGGAGGAGGCGGTCGTGGAGGGAGAGGGTGAGGATCTTGGGGCACTTGGAGAGGACGTGGGGGAGCTTCCGGTCGTGAATGCCGAGGGTGCGGAGGTAGTCCCAGTTCTGGGCGGCCGTCTCCGCGGCGGTGGACTGGAGGCGGGCGCACCTGCGGAACATGGTGGCGATGGCGTCGTCGGTGAGGCCCCGCTGCTTCAGCACCTCCACGAGGGTGCCCTTCTCTCCTCCTCCGCCATTGTTGTTCTCCATTTGCTCAACTTCTACTTCCGGAAAGCTCTCCGGTCTCTGCTCGACTCCGAGTATGGATGGATTCTTATCCTGTGGAGAGTGAGCATATACGAATTTATATGCTCACGTGGCACGGGCTCCGCGCTACTCACGTGGATTGGATAATTTTATGAAGGGATTTCCAAGCGGACTTATAACAACAACAATAACAAAGCCTTTTACTACAATTAAGTAGGGTCGGTTACATGGATTCTTCGCCTCCATTCAGATCTATCTTGGGTCAATCTCGGACTTATATCCAAAAAGCTAAGATCCCTTCGTATAGTCTCTTTCCAACGCTTCTTGGGCCGTCCTCGCCCTCTCTTAGCCGGCTCAACATCCCAACACTCGCATCTCCTAACCGGTGCATCAGTTGACCTTCTTTGCAAATGACCAAACCATCTTAAGCGGTTTTCTCGCATCTTATCCTCGATCGGAGCTACACCAACTTTCTTTCTAATTGCATCATTCCGAATCCGATCTTTACGTGTATGTCCACACATCCATCTTAGCATTTTCATTTCTGCGACAGCCATTCTCTGCACATGTCTATGGTTCACAGGCCAATATTCAGAACCATAAAGCATAGCAGGTCTCACGGCTGCTTTGTAAAACTTTCCTTTAATTTTTAAAGGAATTTTCTTATCACAAAGAACAGCGGAGGCTCCTCTCCACTTTAGCCAGCCTGCATTTATTCTATTAGTAACATCTCCATCAATTTCCCCATCATGTTGCAAAATAGATCCCAGATATCTAAAAGAATCTCTCTTCTGAATGTTATCGTCACCAATCTTCACCTCGATTCCTTCACCAATGCTTCCATCAAAGATGCATTCTATATATTCCGTCTTAGCCCTACTTATACGAAAGCCTTTCGTCTCCAATGCATGTCTCCAAACCTCAAGCTTCTCATTTACTCCATCTCTAGTCTCGTCAATCAACACAATATCATCAGCAAATAACATACACCAAGGTAACTCATCCTGAATGTGACTTGTCAACTCGTCCATAATCAAAGTAAAAAGAAATGGACTCAAAGCTGAACCTTGATGTAAACCAATGTTGATATCAAAATAGTCAGTCTTCCCCGCCGGGGTCCTTACACAAGATAAAGCCCTATCATACATATCCTTTATGAGATTAATATATAGGACAGGTATTTGTCTCTTCTCCAAAACTCTCCATAGTATCTCTCATGGGACGGAATCATAAGCCTTCTCCAAATCAATAAAGATCATATGGATATTCTTCCTTTTAGCTCTATAAATCTCTATTGTTCTACTCAGCAAATGGATGGCTTCAATAGTTGAGCGACCTGGCATGAATCCGAATTGGTTTTCTTTTACTTGGGAAACTTGCCTCAACCAAGCGGACTTATAAACGATTTAAAATTCCTCTACGATTTTTTGCACAACGTAATTACCCCCATCGACCATATAAATTACCTCAAAAACCTTCACAGGCTTAAAACATATTACCCGGAGGGTTCATGGGGTAAGAGTTGGCAAGTTTACGGGGTTGAGTGAGGAATTAGGTTGTTTCAAAGGTCTCGGAGGTGATTGGTAAAGTTTATAGGGTCTGTCGGGTAAAAAGCCCTTTTATGAAGTGATATGAAGTTATGAACCTTACATGTATAAAATAATAAAGGGAATTTTACCGGCAGACCTTATAATCTTTGTCAACGACCTCTACGATCTTTAAAACATCGATATTCCTCCTTCGACCCTGTAAACTTGCTCTGTCTTACCCCACAAACCCTACCGTTAAATTGACACATCTAAAGTTAACTTCCTTGAGTTAAAAATGAGTTAATCTAACCAATCCACGATCGGACGGCTAGAATTAAGCAAGAGAAGAAAAAATTCCTCCCTCCTCTTACAGCTTCCCCTCCCACGAGTCTCGACCTGACGGGAGGAAGTACGGGGGCGGCGTTCGACCTGGATGAGGTAGGGCTTCCAGCGGCGGGGGAGATGGAGGGGTGCTTCCAGCGGCGGGAGGAGATGGGGAGGGGCTTCAAATCGGCGGCGGGTCGGGGGGAGGGGGGGCTTCACACGGGAGACATTGTGGGCTTTGTAGGAGGCGCGGGTGGCTTTCGATCGGGGGGGATGGGGGCTTCGTAGGAGGCGTGGGTGGCTTTCAATTGGGGGGAGGGGGGCTTCGTAGAGGTGATGGGCAGGGAGCGATCAACTGGAGGGGGATCGATCTGGGCGGGGTTGATGTCGTTGTGGCCATGGACATCATCGTCGTGCTCGAGTAGATCTACGGCTTCTGATGACGTTCGGGGCATAGAGGAGATTCTGGAGGGAAAATCTGACGTGGATGAGAGGGAGTGGCACCTATAGTAAATTTGATAGATAAATGGGTATAATATACAAGAAGATAACAGAATCCGGTTAATTTTAACGGTTAAATGAATGAGGGTTAACCACAGGGTCTGTAGGGTAAATGTTAACAAGTTTACAGGGTCGAGGGAGGAATATCAATGTTTCAAAGGTCGTAGAGGTCATTGGCAAAGATTATAGGGTCTGCCGGGTAAAAATCCCAATAACAAAATTGGGCATTAAAGTGTGGTTCAACTAATCTAATTACCGGATTTTTATGGAAGAAAATTCGTATTCAAGTCTCGTTGAACTCTTCTAATAGTTCGATGGTAGAAGCAGGGGCTCTCATTTCAAAAAAAAAAAGTCAGAGTTTTTTATCTCTTCAACCTCACCTTCTACCAAAAAAAAAGTCTCGTTAACGATATTACGTGAAGGGCTAGTACATGGGTTTCATTACTATTCCTACTTGGGTTATTGATAGGAGGATCCATGTCCTCAAATGCATTGTGCTATGTGATAGTTTCAGATATATGTGTGATCTCCTTGGCACGGTAAGACTTAAGAGATCAGATTCTTGGGGTGTGATGAGTGTACACGTAACATATATATTCATCTTATTTAGATTGCAGTAAGTATGCAATTTTGCACATATGATTTGAGGGCGTTCTTTCTTCTTTTAGAGGAAGAGGGGAAATGCAACACTTGAACTTCAACTAAGGATTACTTTTTAGAAAAAAAAAGGGATCAAATTCCATTCATCTATAATAGCGAAACGTCCAAAAGCAAAGCGACATAGATATCCCTAATGTGAGCCAATATATTTAAGTTCAATGCAAACAAAGTAATACTTTGCAAACATAAAACTTGTAGATATTGAAAATTAAGTAGAGAATCAACTTTATGGGTGTAATATATAAATATATAATAGACAAAAAATTGAATTGCCAAGCCGTGAGTGGAGGTTTACTCCTATGATATTTCCTTTTGGTAGCACTTGTGCCTACATTTTAGACCTTTTTTCCTTGTTGAATCTCAATAGCATGGGATTTTCACCCACGCAATCCTATTTCACAATGACAAATAAGTTCAAAGTAATTAACATAAAGAATGTGATGGGCACAACAGAGGAGCATCCGAACTATTCTCCCATAAAATGTTACATATGTGGAAACAATCAACCCAGGCGATCTTATGGAAAGTGATCTCAGTTGTAGTTTGGAAGAGTCTCTGCATAGAGGAAAAGTTTGTACTTAATATTTTGAATAATTGTATAATATGAATATAAAACTTTCAATATTTGTTGAAAGTTGTTTTAACTCTTTAAATTGATTCTTTTGAAACTGGTAAAAAATGTAAAAAAATACAAAAATATAATTAAATTATTACATTGAAAATGTACCAAGAAAATTAGGATCTTAGTTAAAAATAATCCAACTTCCGAACATCAAAACTTTCACATGAATACTCCAATTCAAGTCACTTTGGATATGAAAAGACTTAATCTATAAAAAGCCAGTTTTGGGACTTAATCACAACTAGGCTTCTAACTTGGGAATTTATTTTCGTTTATTATAAGTCCTATAATCATGATTACATGTTTTAATTATTTTCTTGATATTGTTTTTTGTAAATATAAGAAATTAAAATCCAATATTAATTTAAATAAGGAAAGTAGCTCCCTAACCAAAAGGGTACCGAAAACCTACCTATCATATGCAACATCACACTTCAACAACCACGTAAGATTTTGGGTGGCTTATTAAACGTGTAATACATTGGAAATTAGTCCATCTCGCAATAGATTTCCTTGTACGCATGATAGGTAGCTCATGTTTTATGCTAGATCTTTGATGACTTGTTATGTATTAGTTTATTTGACAACAAATATTCATAGACTTGGCACGTATTACTTTGTCCTAGATTGTGGGTGTTCAAGCATGCCATGAGTTTATCCATTTTGAGATCACCCTCTTGCCTTCGGTTTCAATGTTAGTGGCACAAATATTCATAGTCTAGCGGCGCAGCTTATTGCCCGCTTGCCTTCGGTTTCAATGTAAACTTACTATGTTTAATAGATGTGAAAGGATACTGATCGGATACCATTAGTATTAAAATATCACCCTCCTGCCGGCTATAGCTTTGTTCATTTTGATTGCATGTGTTCCTTCCACCCATCATTGAGGTTGTTCATTTTAATAGCAGGTACTCCTCATACTTGCCATGGAGGATGTTCATTTTGATGGTAGGTATTGTCTTCTTACATGCTATTAGACATACCACCTTCTCCACACCACCACCATTGTGCTGATGCCACCCTCGTGCCACCACTACCACGATGCCACCACCTCCATCGCCACCACCATGCACGTGGACACCACCACCGCATGTGCCACTACCATTGCACGAGTAAACACCGCTACTCGCACTATCGATGTCGCCATCATGTCGCCACCGCTATCGTCGTCTCCAACACCACCATCTGCACCATTGTAACCACCACCACTTACAACGTCGTTGTTGTCGTTGCTCCCACCATCTGTACCATCGTCTTTCACAACCACCACCACCTGCACCACCACCATCATCATCGCTCGAACCACCACTTCATTACCACGGCTAGTTATGTCGTGCATTGCTGCTCACACTCGCCATTGCAACCGCCAGATCAAAATAGGAGTTGAGGTTGACTCATGCCTCCTTTTATAAAGATTTTAAAGAAATTTTGAATTCTTAGAATCCACGGGTGACAAGCCACGATAGATAGCATGTGGGCATGTGGATGACATGTGGGATCCACATCAAGTTTTGGTGGATTTTTGGGTATCTTTTAAGATGCCATTACTAATATTTCTTTAAATGAACCATGAACCTTTATTTATATGTTTTCTATACTTGTGACTCAACGTAACCTATCTTTCTAATTACCAAACTAAATCAACAAAATGCAATAAAAGTACATATATGTTCCTATTTTTATTTATTTAAAGTAATAAATATTAACTTATTTATAAAATTACTCAAAAGTGAAATACTTATTTTCAAGGATAAAATTCATATATTTATTATTGTGTATTACATTTAAATCACATTATTTAAATATATATTATATTATTTTATAGATAATTTTATTATATTTTTTATTATATTTATTTTTATAAAATCATAATTTTATTTTTATTATTTATTTAAGAAGAGTTTTTCACCAAAGAATTTATTGGTGATACCATGAGAAGTCTTCTTCACCACGAGTTTATTTTGTCTGTTACGTGCTTCAATCTTGAACAACCCAACTTCGTCTTTTTTTAAACACCACCTTTGAACTTCAAGCCCAAAAACTCAACCTCCCTTCATATCCTCCCATCCATCCATTTGGTATCTATTAAATCCTTAAAGGGTCTCTTTAACAACTATCCACTCCAAATTAACTAAAACACAATCTTTGTTAAGAAAATGCTCAAGGTGATAGACCAAGCTCTAGAAAATGAGAAAGGATGAGGGCAAATGAGAATCCAAGGCCTAGCATCCTTGTGTCGCACGCACAACAGAAAGCGTGGAGCTTCGATAAGTTGGCCATTAAGCAAAAACCATGAGGTCATATATCCTTTATCCACATGCACTCACCTTAAACATTCTCCTTTTTATCACTATAATCTCCAAGGAAACCTTCAGTGCTGATGTTCAATTTACCATTTGATTAGATTCTTAGGCGGCGTTCGGTTGGGGGTTACCCCCCCCCCCCCCCCACTTTGAGTGGGTAATCCCCCCAAAACCCACACTTTTAATCCATTAGTGGGGCTCACTCCCTTCCCATCAAAAAAATTATATATTATACCATCATATCATCTTAAAATCATAAAATACTCAACATCTACTCACTATTCCAAACTTCAATACAATCGCATCACAACAACTACACACTTTTTCAAATTTCAATACAATCATACCATAATAACTACCAACTTTTTCAAATTTCAATACAATCAAATCACACAAACCCTCCCAACCCTTAACCCACCAACCAAACACACTAATACAAAAACGGGTATCCACCCTTGGATAACCCACCAACCAACCGCGCCCTTAGGGTGCGTTTGGTTGGCGGGTTAAGGCGGGTTAAACTGGTAGAAGATAACTTGTTTTTGTGTTTTGGTGTTTGGATAGAGGGTTAAACTGGGGGTGGGTTAGAAGTGGTTTTGGGGTGATATGATTGTATTGGAGTTTGGAAAAGTGAGTAGTTATTGTGATGTGATTGTATTGAAGTTTGGAAAAGTAAGTAGAAGTGGAGTAGTTTATAATTTTTATATGATATGATGGTATAATATATTATTTTTTGATAGGATTGATGATGTAAAATTGATTTATTTAATTTTTTAAAAAAGGAATAAAGTGGGGCCCATGGGGATAGAGGGGAATGTGGGTTAAGGGGGGTAAACCCCCCTAACCCGCGGTCGCGGGTAACCTTCTACCCGAACGTGGCCTTAGGGGTTGTTCGGTTAGGGGGGTAAACCCCCCTTGGGGTGGTTTACCCTCCCTAACACACTACTTTCTCTTTCTAAGTGGGGCCTATTTTTTATCTTTTTAAAAAATTAAATAAATCAATTCTCTATCATCAATTCCATCAAAAAATAATATATTATACATCATATCATATAAAAATTATAAACTACTATACTTCTACTCACTTTTTCAAACTCCAATACAATCACATCACAATAACTACTCACTTTTTCAAACTTCAATACAATCATATCATAATAAACACACTTCTAATCCACCCACAGTTTAACCCTCTATCCAAACATCAAAACCAAAAAATGGGTTGCGTGCTACCAGTTTAATCCACCTAAATCCACTATCCAAACACCCCCTTCTAAGTGATTTTCCCTGATTTTCCCTGATTTTCATATCTCTTTTTTTATCCCTGATTTTCATAAGTGTTGTCTAGTTCAATCATCAGTCGCTACACCACCTATCTTCTCCACACTTCTTCATTATGTAGGAACTTTGAATATCATGATCGATCTTCTTTCATTTCACTACTACATATAAGAGAAATCACTTAATTATCTGCCATGTCACCTATACTTAATCATTATTTTAATTCCTATTGACTCTAACGTTAAGATCTAATCACCAATCTTATAATATCAAATAAATCAATTGAAATATTTAAACAAGTAGTCCGAAGGATGTGTTTTCTTATGGTTGTTGTTAAAACTCTTCTAAGAGATTATGATCACTGGAGTGAGTGGCTTCACATCAGAATCTGTATTGAGCTTTGGAGAAAATAAGTGGGTCCTTTGAGGAAGAAGAACTGACATGGACAACTATCATGCTTTCAATGTTTGAAAAAATATCAATTGGTAAAAAAAGAGCCTTCAAATCAAACATCATTGGAGGTCTCCATCATTGATCATCGGAGCCCTAAAAGATCTAAGAAAAACTGAAGGGATTGATCATAATAGATGAACCATTATAACTGATCAATTAACAAGCTTCATACTTATCAAAGAAGACTCCTAAAAGACTCGACTAGCCTACGCTCCAATCGACAACCAATAAAAATCCACATCATGAGACTTGTCAAAGCATCGAAGGTCAACTGAAGACCTTGACCGTCAACTAATCGTTAGCCAATCAATCAACACAACATGTATGTTTACTAGTAAACGTGTCAATGGAAGAGTCACACAAGCCAATCTCTGCTAAAATATCATACACATCCTTGAGAAATTAGATCTTCAGTAGATAATCTTGCTTTGGGGCAAATTACACAAAGCACCTCACTAGAGTTGTCATTTGGGTTCCAATTGATCTAGAGACTAATAATAGGATTTCTAACCCTTTTTATTTGTAGCTAGGTCCCTTGATCATAAGCAATCTTATTTTAACATCTAAACTTCACATTTTTGAGCCAATTTTGGAGTAGTTTATACTGAATTACCTGTTGAAATAATGAAGTTCGAGAGAGTCGTGTCAGTCCACAAGGCAGATCAACAGTTGTTGAGTTGACCACTCTAGAAAATAACTAAATTCGACCATTAACCCACAAATAAATATAACAATGTAAATTAATGTGTGGAGTTAAAATTTATTTTATTTGACTCTACAAAATGGGTGAATAGTGCACGGGAAGCAAACAGTAGATTGGAAAAAATGAATTCCAAAATTTGTCCTCTTTCTTATCTTTTTATTCTCTTTTCGGTGTGGGTTTTAAATTTCATATTTTTTTATTGATTTTATTTTTATATTTGTTAAATTGTTTTTAATTTTATAATTTTGTTTTCTTTTTATATTTTTTGATTTCATTTTCTTTTTCGTTAAATATATAATATAGGAATATATATAACTATATATACAAAATAGGATAATAGATTTACAGATATAATTAAAAATAAAAAAGTGCAAAATAAAATGTTTTTATATTTTATTTATTTTTCTATTATTTTTATGATTTTTAGAAATTTTTGCTATTTTTTATGGATTTTTAAAGTCAAAAATATCCCAAAATAGGGATCAAATAAATAGACCAAATTGTTTTAGAATTTAAAAATAAAGATAAAATTTTCCAAAACTAATATTAATTATAATATATAATAAAAGGAAAATTCAAGGATAGAAATAAATATTTTTGTATTTTTTTGGTGATTTTGTATATTTTTATAAAGGATTTTAGAGCTTTTTAATTTTTAGTATTTTTCTTTTTTCTATTTTTGGGAATTTTTGGTATGGAGTTATAAAATACTAAAATATATATATATATATATTAGAATTTTTTAAAAATGTTTTATATTTTTTGGTGATTTTTAATTCAAAGATAAAAATGTGCTCTTTTGATTTTTATAAATAGTTAAAATACCTAAAATACAATTCCAAAAATGTCGCATGAATGTGTAGGCTAGTAGGACTTAACCCTAATTTTTTGTAATGGAGCATGAACGATATATTTTAAAAAATACAAGCACAAAAATTAACGAATGGGCAAGGATATTTTTGCAATTAAAAATAAAAGATGAGGATTACACTGCAATTATCCAAAATACTACAACTAATATTTAAATTTTCCAGACCAAATCGAAATTACAAAACCTAGGGGGTTTTATCCAAAATAACCACCTCATGTGGGACGACACATGAGGTAACCTAGCATGGACCCCAAAGCAAATACATAAAAGACCAGAGGTTCCAATGCAAATTACATAGAAAGTTTTAAACTAATGAAACAATTTACAGGACTAAATAGAAAAGACAAACATGTAGAGGAATGGACATGCAATTTACCCCTAAAGCATGCGATCCAAGAGTAGTGGGCGCTTCACTTGACGTGTGGCGCGTCTTGGTAGCACGATGATGGTTCGCTAGATGCGATTGAGATTAGATATCCGGATGGAGATCAATGGTTAAGGGTGTGGGTGTATCCAGCGGTTGATGATCAATCTGGGAGGTGGAGGAGATCGGACAACCACAGCTCTTCACCAAGAATAGGGAAGAACGATAGCAAAGTTGAGCTTCGATCTTCGATTCCCTCCGACTCAGTGCATCTCCAGCGATGTTCAGGTGCTCAAGTGCTACCCTCGTCGATCTTTGTCTGCATGAGGTCTCAAAAAGCTCGAAGATTCATCGAAGGATTCCCAGGAGGTCAGAGGAGCTCAGGCGACCTGGAACCCTCCTCTGAATATGAAATCTCCTCTCGCTAGCCCTTTTTCTCCCTGCACCTACACAAAAAGATTTCTGGGTCGAGGGAAAACTACCTCGACCCGTCAAAGTGTGGACTAGAGGTGAAATGTGGTGGGATGGCGACTGCTTCTGCGAAGGGGGAGGTGGAGTATCGTGACCTTGATCAAGAGGGATCAGGTTGAATGAAGATCGGTGAGGCGTATAAGAAGCGTTGAGGAAGAAGATGAAGGTGGTTGGCGGATCGAAGAACAATCGAAGGCACAATGAAGGGTTCGTTTGGAGGGGAGCTCCGCGAACTACGAATAGTGATTTTTAAGCCAATGCAGAGGATTAAAGCTTAATCTAATGTCAAGAAATAAAATGTGATAAGTAAAACTACGTAGAAAGCTAAAAATAAAACCTAGAGCAGTTGGAGCTGTGAGATAAGGTACCTCATGGCGAGGTTCCTCAGAGATGGTGGAGTCAACCTCGCCACTCGATCTCTTCTCTTCAATCGGGAGGGTGAGTTAGCTGTCACCTTACTCAATCCCAAGCACACGATCTGAGGGGGAGAAATCAAGCAGAATGGATTCCCAAAAATTTGAGAAAGAATGGGGCTGAGCTTTTGTACAAGTAACGAGTAGGGGTATAAGAACGAGGTAGCAGGCTCGATGCAAGGGTCCTTGGACTAAACAAATCGAGCCGGCGTGATAGGGCAATGAATGAGGAAGAAAATTTGTAGAGGAATCAATCCATTTTGATGCTTACATCGATTGGAGAAAAAGGAGAAGAGGGGGGGGGGGTCAAAGTCGACTATGATATGCCTACAATTGGGGAGAAGAGTTGACTTGGGTAAATGGTTGACTCAATCTGATTGGTTCATGTGGACTAATCAGGAAAAAGGAGACCCTACATTATTTGTAAACTCATTAATGATTAGTAAATGAATTAACTAAATTTAAGTTATAAAATAAAAAAATGTGTATTATTTTTTTATAGTATTTTAATATGATTTTTATTTATTTTTATGAGTTCATTTATTATAGGTTATTTTTTAGGGTTTTATTTATAAGCATATTTACCTATATTATGTATATTTTATTTTGTATTTTTGATTTTGTTATTTTATTTTCATATTTTTTATAATTATAACTTATTTTTATGCACAAAAATATATTTTATTATATATTTCTGATATTATTTATATACTTAAGTAAATAGAGGTATATAATATAGGTATAAGTATCGTATATTCATATATGTACTTTTGTATCTGTTTTATTTTTTTGAGTTTTTATGGTTTTATTTATTTTTATATTGTTAATAAGATAAATATCATTTACGAGTGTATAAAATATAAAATGAATAAAATAATAAAAGAATTCAAAGAATAATTTCCCTATTTATTTATATACATGTATATTGTACAATAGAGGTCCAAAATCTTAACTTTTGCATCTTAACTACAAATTAATTGAAACCACTTTCATTAAATAGCTTATTAAAAGTTATATACAATTAAGGTGATTTTGATACATTTTGAGTTCATATGGAGAAGATATGGGTCTCAGAAATTTGAGTTTTGGAATTTTAGTCAGAGTATAAAAAGTACATTGTGTATTATTTTTGAGTAAAATCAATTTCGTATTTTTCTATGTATTTTTATCTACTATTTTATATACAAAGCTTCTTTATTTGAGGCATAAATAATTAGAAAATAAAATATGTCCTAAAAATATAATATCAGATAATAAAAATTAGGGGTTTTATTGTGTTTTTTGACCCTATGATAGCACCCAATTTTTCCGATTCGGCAGTTTGATCTATAATTTATCATTCATGGACGTTGATAAGATCCTTCCATTTAGCAGCACCTTAGGATGGCATAGCCTTATTAAATGGCGAGGTTCAAATGAGGAAAGGCTTACGGTGGATACCTAGGCACCCAGAGACGAGGAAGGGCATAGTAAGCGACGAAATGCTTCGGGGAGTTGAAAATAAGCATAGATCCGGAGATTCCCGAATAGGTCAACCACGCGTTACGGCGCTGAAGTAACCCATGCCATACTCCCAGGAAAAGCTCGAACGACCTTCAACAAAAGGGTACCTGTACCAGGTATTCAAATTGTTCATTTGAATAAATTGAAACCCTTATTATTGGATGATCATGATACTTCCCAAAGACCGTAATTCTTGATCAATGGAGGAACAATATTACCATTTTTGTTCAATAAGATACCAAAGTGGATGATTGACTCATTCCATACTAGAAATAATCACAGGAAATCCTTTGATAACACGGAATATAAACTGAAACATTCTGGAGCTACAAAGATAGTTATTGAATCGTTAGCGCCACATAAAAACATTCCTCCTAGAGTAGCTGTTAATACGAATAACAGAAACTCTGTTATAGCCATTTCTGTACATTCAATGTACTCCACGGATAGAGGAATACATAGAGTTGAACATAGTAAAATAAGAAATTGAAAGATTTCGTCGAAATTGTTAATACCTCTGGTATTTTCTTTTCTTTTCTTTTCTTTTCTTTATTCTTCTATTTTAACTTTAAATAATGTATTTTAAATAATGATTATACAATAAATAATGAATGTTAATTTGTAAAAAAATAATGATATTTACATGCATTTAGATAGGATTTAAAGGCCAACATGAAAGAATAAAGGTGATTCATTTGAAATAAAGGTAATTCATTTAATGATATTTACATGCATGTTAATTTGAAATGGAGATTCATCACCCGCAAACTTTAATTAGATATGTGTATATGTTAGATTTAATTACATAGATAATCGCGTAGTTATTTTCATTTTTTTTTTAAAATTATGTTAGATTACCTTCACTAACATTTATCCATATAAACTTATCCACTCAAAGATATTATATTTTACTCCTTTTGAAAATCATTTTCAAAAATTACTAAAAAATTCAAATGTCCAGAAAGACATAAAAATCCTCAACATAAAAATACCCTAAAAATATTATTGTTTTTATTATTTGTATATCTTTTAGTTTTTTAAATATGGTTTGATATTTTCAAAATTTAAAATATAAGAAAAACATAAAATCACCAAATTTAATTTTGAACTTGGGTTTAGAAATTTCTTCTGAGTCTCAAAAGTCTTTGAATATATGAACATCGTTTGTATGTTCAAAAACTATAATTCCTACTTGAAGTGATATTGATCTTCCAATATTTATGGTTATCTAAATTTGAGTAAACAAAATCATGTAAATGATTATAACACAAAATACTATTTTTAACGGAAAATATTCAATAGTGTTTGCTAAATATTATAAATAGGCGTGCGTATGATTATAATCTATTAGAACATGCATGGGAAACCTCAAAGATGTGGTACAATTAATATATGTAATACAAAGTCAATAAAAAGTATCATGTATGAGCTTATTACGGGATTGCTTAACACATAATTGAAACATATCGTTTTTCTCCACTGCAGACCTTTCGCGTACTTACCCAAGAAATCTCCTTTTTGTTTGTGTTATCTTTCCATCTATACAACCCAAATATTTTCTATAGTTGACAAAAGAGTGTTGTGCCATGGTAAAACCCTGTAAAATGATTTTAGCCTTAGATATTAGAAAATATTTGTTTTGGTCAGAGATTTTTTTTCTATATTGGAAAATTGATAGAGATGTTAATTATAAAATAAATACATATTGGCTAAAGTGGAGAGCAACATCTGTTGTTGTATGTGATATGAAAATTCATTTGAAAATCAAAAGAAATTATTATAAAACATTCGTGAGACATGTTATACTATATGGATATGAATGTTAGCCTATGAACCACATACATGTGTAGAGAATGATAGTAGCATAAATGAAAATGCTACGAGGGATGAGTAATCATACACGAAAAGATCAGATTCAGAGTGATGTGAACAAAAGGAAAGCTGACGTAGCTCTAATTGAGGATAAAATGAGAGAGTCGCTTAAGGTGGTTTGACCATTTCAAAGGATGTCTGATGATGCATTAGGTAGAAGATGCGGGATTTGGGATGTTGATCCGACTAAGAAAGGACACGGAAGGACTAAGAAGTATTGGAAGGGCACTATACGAATGGATCTTAATTATTTGGAACTAAGTCCGAGAATGATCCAAAATATATCCGAATGGAAGCAAAGAATCCATGTAATTGGCCATACTTTATGTAGAAGAATGCTTTGTTGTTGTTGTTGTTTTAATTGTTGTTGTAGGTGATTTTTTTCTAGTCCTTGACCCGCTAATGATGAGTTCAGAATCAAATAGTTAAGAGATGATTATGATTATAATTAATATCATATTTATAACGCTTGTGACAATTCCTTAAACGTGTCATGGTCTAATTGTACCTTATATAAAATATAAAAATATAATAAACCTACCTTTATGTCGTAATGGTGTGTTCGATCATAATTAATAAATGTATGGATTCTCCTCTAAGATTAAGATGCGTCTGCATAGAAGGAATATAGTCATAAATGAAACTCGGTAGCGGTTAACTAAACATAATTAGTTGATTATACTTAGAAAAATGGATATTCATATTGTCAAATAAAGAGAAAACTATAAGAGAGTAACTAATTAGAAATCAGTATCTCGTTACTTTATGTACTGAAGTAGTTTTTACATCTACACTTTTCATTGAGTTATTTATATTTATTTCTATTTTATTGATATACCTTATTTTCTTTTCTACTCCCTTTATTTTCCAATCAAGTGTTACATGTGGTACATGTGAAGATTAAGATATATAGTGACATACTACATGAAATTGGTAAAAAGACATGACATAACTATATGTTTCTTACGATGTCTTTCACTCTAATTTCTTATGTTGTAAATCGATGTAAAGTTTCTTATGAAGCTGTATATGTGACATTCAATATTTTATGTTTATTGTAATTTTTTCCTACATTTGATCATGCTGAAAAACTTTGATTTTACCATGTGTGTCTATATTTTTGTTTATTTTTTTACCAAAAGATCAATCCATATATTAAAAATAGAAGTAAAAAGAGAGATATCATGGTGTGTAGGAGAAAAAGAAAGAACTAAAACAAATAGGAAAATGAAACATCATCTAATACTGGATATTCACCTAGGTAGAATTTGGAGAGTTGTTAAAAATAAACCTTAAAAAACTTTTTTTGACACAAGTTCCAATAATAGAAGCCTATATTTTTGTTATATATGCATTTTAAGGGTTTTGTCCTTAAATACTATGGGCTAGTTTGGAGGTAACCTGCGTACCCGCAAATGGCCTAGATTGAAATTAGTTATATAGACCTTATAATTTCTTTATTATAATTTTTTAATCACATTCTAATAAAAAATTAACATAAAAAATATATTATAATAAGAGGAAAGTGATCCTACTTCATGATGTAGATAACTTACCTACATCATGCTTATTTTTTCCCTATTTTTTTATTTTTTTGTAAAATGCTTCCGTGAATTTTCATAACTATATCTCTTCAATATATCACTCTCCTATGCCCTCCATCCGGAACAGGTAAATTACAACAAATCTAAGATCGTTAAAATTACCTATTCTGGATGGAGGGCATATGAATCTCTGTTTCTAACGAAATTTGAATGACATATTAGAAGGATATAATTATGAAAATCCACGGAAACATTTTTCAAAAAAATAAAAAATAAGAATAACGTGAAATAAGATCCCTTTTCTCTTGTGATAACAAGAAAAGTTAATATAATTCATAATGAACGTTAGGCTAACATATGTTAACCAACGTCGTGCTTCTCTCCCCCGCACCCGCATTCCCATCCCTCAGTCCCTACCACCGCCACCTATCTCACCGGCCCCAGCAGCCGCTCTTGACTTGAGCGCGGCGGAGGGCCGAGCAGAGAGAGATCTGGAGCAAGGTATCCTCATATGGGGCTCCCGGTCGCGGAATCTTCATCAGAGAGCAGACCAGGGATCCTCCTCCTCGGACCTCCCAACGTCGGCAAGAGGACCATCCTCTCGCGTAAGCCTCCAATTCCCCCATATCATGTCTTGCTCGATCAGTCCCACAGAAGCCCTAATCGAAGGGCCTCTCCGATCTGGTTTAAGTTTGCAGTTTGCTATTAGGCGTTTGATGGAGAGTTCAGATTGGTATAGCCATCTTCAGATGAGTAGAACGTTTAGGTTGCACGATTTATAATTACTAAATAGCTGAAGTTGAGCTGCAACTGCATCCAATCTAATCCTTCACTGTCAAGATGCGACACAATTCATGGTTGCAAATTGCTTTAGTATCAAAAATACTGGAAACCCGAATGCTAAAGTAAAATTATTCTTTAACATCATGGGTCTGTAGAATCCTAGGGTTTAGACCTTTTTGCTCTGGTCCAATTCTTGCATGTTTGTTTGAACGTTTCAGATCAACCGTCTGTGAGAAGCATTCTTGTTGGACATTTTTGTTACTTCCGGAACCTGATATCTCGATTCCAGAATGCTCTTTTGCGAACCACAGCATCCAAGTGCCCGGTCAAGTGAATAGTGAAACAAACGTCGGTTAAGAATGGAAATGTAATTTTGATAGTTCAACTCCGTTATTCCTACTTGGTTCCCTGCTTCCGCCGGGCATCTTCGTGCTTCCTTCTACAACCTCACACGGCTTGATGTGTTTGCTCTCAACTCGCACATCTTGGTGCTCATTTATCGAAATCAAAATCCATGTGCTACAAAGATGTGCTACTAAATGCATATCATATTGATAATGCACTAGCAAACGTGTTACCTGACAACATGTGTGACTACTAGTCTTGTTGCTAGAAGTTGTGTTTAGTGGGCCTACAAAGGTTTACCAAACTCGGCATCAAGTAGTCGTTCTAGCTGTGCTAGAAAGATTCATGAAATCAGATGAAGCCTATTTTCATTTATATTTCAGGGGGTCTGGTGATGCAACCATTAGAATTCATGAACTCTGGATATGCCTTTGGTGTAGGGATTTTTTTACTCGCAAGCCCAATATTATACGGCTCTGACAACCGCTTTCATTGATCTAAAAAGATGTATACCTGAAGTTCTTAGCGAGGGGCGTATAGCCTTAACATTTAGAGTTGGACAACATGGCCGTGAAACAAGAAAAATATAACTACGTATATAGATAACATGGAAAACAAAATTATGTATATGTTACTGCCCAAAGGTCCTGAAAAAAAGAACTAAGGAAGACTAAGTGCAAGTGAAAGCTAAAGATCTTCAAATCACTTCATGCTTTCGTATCAAGGAGAAACTTCAACTCATTAATGCGAAGTAGTTCTTGTATTGAGATGTTGCACATGTCCTCATGCCACCTCGCCTCTTTGTTTCATATTATTCTTTAAGATCCAGTTTTATTAGTCTAAAATTGCTTGCTTCGGATCTCTTCTTGCTAACCTTTTCTTAAAGTCCATTTTTTTCTCTTGACCACACATCAACTTGAATCCCAGGCGTTACATCTTCTCCCACAAGCGGGCGAACACCATTCCTTGATCTAATCACCCAATCGTCGCCAACAAAAAATTCAAAATTTGTTTTCTTGAAATCCTTGGTCGATATATGATTGAGTTGTCCAGTGTGTATCTTCAACACTTCAAGATCGGAGTTGGAGGTATTTTCCTCCACTTTGGATTCTTCTTTTGCCTCTTCATTCTTCTTGAGTATAGAAAATCCTTCCTTCCATTCTTGAACCCTCTCAGGCTTCACCTTGCCCATCTCACTAAAACTCAATCTTCTTTGCAATTTGTAAAGAGTTGATCTTGTGTACTACACAGTGCAAGCAATCCGCTTTGCTTGGGAGTCCTCTAATTAGGTTCTGTTAGAGTAAAAATACTCTGATGTGTTATTTCATAGCCCTCGGGTCTCTTATAAGAGAGAAAACCCTTGGGTAAATTACATAGACGCACGTTATATAAATAGGAAATACAAACAGTCCGACATAACACAATATAACCTCTACACTCCCCCTCAAGATGGAGCATAGAATTATCATGCTCAGCTTGGAAGAACATCTCTGGAAGGTCCTCTGAGCAATGGCTTGGTGAATATATCAGCAGTCTGGTCCTCTGAACTGACATGAGAAGTAGAAATGAAGCCCTTCTGAATCATGTCTCTAGTATAATGGCAATCCACCTCGATGTGCTTTGTCCTCTCATGGAAAGGCCGGCTTATTGGCAATAAACAATGCTGCCTGATTGTCACATTGGAGATTATAGGCACCAGGCAAATCTACAATTCAACTATTCCTAATCGCTCTAACCCACATCATCTCTGCGCTTGCTTGTGCCATGGCTCTGTACTCGGATTCAGCACTGGATCTCGCCACTACGGTATGTTTCTTGCTTTTCCATGAAACTAAAGAGCTCCCTATGAAGATAGCAAATCCAGAAGTAGATTTACGATCTCTTGGGCATCCTGCATAGTCTGCATCTGCACAAGCTGAAATAGACAGATCTGTATCTTTCCTGAATAGCAACCCTGTGCCTGGGGAGGACTTCAGATATCTCAATATCATGTACAAGGCATCCATATGAACTTGCCTAGGCTGCTTCATAAATTGACTCAGCCGGTTTACTGCAAATGCAATATCCGGTCGAGTTATAGTAATGTATAAGAGCTTACCCACCATTTCTCTGTACCTTCTTTTGTCCACCTCTTCGGTATCATCATCGTACAACTTCATGCTTGGGTCCATAGGTGTGCTTGACGGTCTGCATCCAGTCATTCCTGTTTCACCTAGCAAGTCTGTGACATATTTTCTTTGAGTCATTACCATCCCTTGTGCATTTCTTGCAAACTCTATCCCCAGAAAATATCGTATCGTGCCCAGATCCTTCGTAATAAACTGGCTTCCCAACAGAGATTTGGTTATCTCAATTCCCTGAGCATCATCTCCTGTAACCAAGATGTCATCAACATATATCATGACAACAACTGTACCTCTAGGGGTCTTCTGGATGAACAGTGAATGGTCCGCATTTGATCTTCTGAACCCCTGTCGTTCAATTAGCTGGGAAAGCTTCTGGAACCAGGCTCGGGGACTCTGCTTGAGGCCATAGATAGCCTTATGAAGTCTGCACACCATCTGAGTCTCCCCCTCAGCAGCAAACCCTGGTGGCTGCTGCATGTAGACTTCTTCCTGTAGGTCACCATACAGGAAAGCATTCTTGACGTCAAGCTGAAAAATGGGCCAGTCACGTACCACAGCAACCGATAGTAGGATACGAAGAGTAGAGTGTCGAGCCACCGGTGAAAAAGTATCCAAATAATCTACCCCATAAGTTTGGGTAAATCCACGTGCAACAAGTCTGGCCTTATATCTGTCGAGACATCCATCTGCATGATATTTTACCGTAAACACCCACTTGCAGCTTACTACGGATGCACCTGTAGGAATGGGAACTAGAGACCACGTCCCTCGAGACTGTAAGGCACGCATCTCCTCCTCCATAGCTAGTCGCCAGCAATTAATCTTCATGGCTTCTTGATATGTCCGTGGGATATCAACGGATGAGACAGCAGCTGCAAACTTCTGGAAATCCCCATTGAGACGATGAAATGAGACCTGGGAGGCAAGAGGATATGAGGCACATTTTCTTCTCTGCTTTCTTTGAGCAATAGGCTGATCAAGATCATCTATCATTGTGGTGACTGGTGGCTCCCTCTCCTGTAGTAAAGGCTCCTGCATTGGTGCATTATCTAACCCATCATTAGTGATAACATCAGAACATACCTGAGGCGTGCTGGATGGTTGGCATGTAGATTGAGCAGGGCCTGTCCGCCTTGTATAGAACTTAGGAAATGATATAGTTGGAGGTGGTGGTGGTGGTGGTGTAGTGGGTTGACCCAGGCTTGGAGGTGGAGGAACATAGACATTAGAATCCGTAGGTGTAGAGGAGACCAATCTGTCACCTGCAGGGGAGAAGTACATGACAGGTTCGAAAAATGTAACATCAGCACTCACATAGTACTTGTCATGAACGGGGTCATAGCAACGATACCCTTTCTGTGTCCTGGAGTGCCTACAAAAACACACTTGATAGCCCTAGGAGAGAGCTTATCAAGCCCTGGAGATAACCTGTGGACAAATGCAACAGTGCCATAGACCCGAGGTGTAAGTGTAAATAAGTCTTTGTCAGGAAAAAGAGCAGAGATAGGAGACTTTTCCCCAAGAATAGTAGCAGGCATGCGGTTAACCAGATAGCATGTTGTAAGAATAGCATCTCCCCAAAAGGCTAATGGGGCACAGCTCTGAATAAGCAATGTGCGAGCAATATCAAGAAAGTGTCGATGTTTCCGTTCGGCAATCCCATTTTGTTGAGATGTGTATGCACATGTTGTTTGGTGGATAATGCCTTTAGAAGAAAGAAATTGATCAAGGGAACGAGTGCAGAACTCCAAAGCATTGTCAGTACGCACATACTTAATGGTAGATGAAAAAACATTTTGAACTTCATTGATAAGATTTTGGATAACACTTCCTGCTTCAGATTTATTTTTAAGAAGAAAAGTTCAGGACACTCTAGAAAAATCATCAACTACTACTAAATAGAACCTGTGCCCCTGATGATCTGGTACACGACTGGGACCCCAAATATCTATGTGAAATAACTCAAATGGGGAGCGACTGCTCCGACTCTGACGACTGGGGAAGCTGGACCGATGGTGCTTCCCTAACTGACATGCTTCACAACGAAATGACGAACTTGGAGAGATCTGAGGCAGGAGGTGACGCATTTTCTGTAATGGCAGGTGACCAAACCGAAGATGCCAGGTATATGGAGATACGGAGCTCTGGGAATGCAGTGAGACGCCAGCATAAGAGTTCCGTACAAGACGATAGAGGCCATTGTGCTCAGAACCACAGCCAATCACCCTGCCCGTTAGTATGTCCTGAAAAATAACAGACGATGGGTCAAAAATAGCACGACAGTGCAAATCTCGTGTAATCTGACTGATAGATAAGAGATTCATAGAGAATTCTGGTGCATGTAGAACATTTTGTAAGTGCATAGAGGGCAGCAAATCCGTCTCCCCCTGACCGATGATAGGGGAATGAGTGCCATCAGCAATGAGTACAGAGCGACCAGGCTGAACAGCTCTATAGGACTGCAAAATATCTCTCTCACGACAGAGATGATGGGTGGCGCCAGAATCAACGATCCACCCTGTGAGATCATGGTTATGATATGAGACTGAAGAACTACCTGAGGCACTGGCTGAAGCAGATGTACTAGCTGACGCTGAAGCTGCAACATCAGAAGCGCCAACACCCTCTGACGACGACTGTGGCATGATATCACGAAGCCGTGCCACTAGTTCCTCGAACCTGTTATATGGAGTAGATGCTGGTGGACCCTGAACATGATCATCGACACGTGCAGAAGGAGGAAAGCCATGCTTGGAATAGCATGTATCCTCCGAATAACCAGTACGACGACAGAATGAGCACGTAGAGCGTATGCGACCTCCGCGGCCACGTCCACCACTTCCTCTGCCACGAAATGAAGACGAACTACCTCGTCCTCTGGAGACTGCCATTGCCGAGGGAGGTGTAGTCGCTGTATTCGATGGAACTGGTACACGACTGAGCCTTCTGTAGACTTCTTCCATCGGTGGAATGGCGGCATCGGCAAGGATCTGAGAGCGTGTCGCCTCGTACTCCGGGTCAAGGGCAGCAAGTAATACGCCAACCATAGTGGCATTGCGGAACGTCTTCTGCTGTTCCGGCGTGGCTGTGAGTGGGATGGTGCTATAGAGTTTCTCAAACATTCCACGAAGAGACGTGTACAGAGAATGAAGAGGCCTCCCATTTTGCTTCGTTGTAAAAATATCATGCTGCAACTGCAACATCTTTGTCTCGTTCCGCACCTGAGAGTATGTCGTGGCCAGAATATCCCACATCGCCTTGACGGTGGGCTGATGGAGGACATCATTTGCTATCTCCGTCGTGAGCGTTCCTGACAGCCAAACTTTGGCATACGCGTCATCGGCCTCCCATGAGGCATATATTCCCTTCTTCTCCGGCGGTTCATCTTCGGTAAGAATATGCTTCTTACCACATGACTGCGTAAGACTGAGGAATTGCATAGCCCACAGTTCGTAGTTCGTCCCGTCCATTTTGACGATTGGTGCCGAACCTTTATAGGCACCTATGGCGGGCATATCGACCTTTTGCTCTGACATACTGCCGGAGAAGCACAACTAGGGATGATAGACAAGGAAACTGGTGTCTACCGAGACCGTTGAGGATTCAAGTGCATATGTAGACGTTATGCACTTGAACCCATCATAGACCCGAGCCCGACCGAAGCGAGGCTGACGGCGGCGAGGCTGGTGAAGCCTCGGCGGAGAAGAAGAAGGCGGCGGGGCTGGGGCCTGGAGGGCCTGGAGGGACCCGGCGGGTGGCCTGGAGGGGCCTGGCGGGACTGGAGAGGTGTGGCGGCGGGCCTGGAGGGGCCTGGCGGCGGCGGGAGGAGCTGGCTGGAGTCGGCGAGGGGCATGGAGGGGGCTGGCTGCAGCGGCGGGAGGGCCTGGTGGGGCCGGCGGATGGAGCCTGTTGGCGGGGGGGGGGGAGGGAGGGGGGCGGCGGGTGGAGAAAACCCTAGGTTAGGGTTTTGGCTCTGATACCAT
The DNA here is from genome assembly GCA_037367405.1 of Ottelia alismoides. NCBI lineage: Eukaryota > Viridiplantae > Streptophyta > Magnoliopsida > Alismatales > Hydrocharitaceae > Ottelia > Ottelia alismoides. Next base: position 871,535 of record JAZKJV010000886.1, read on the forward strand.
GTTAGAGTAAAAATACTCTGATGTGTTATTCCATAGAGCCCTCGGGTCTCTTATATAGAGAGAAAACCCTTGGGTAAATTACATAGCACGTTATATAAATAGGAAATACAAACAGTCCGGCATAACACAATATAACCTCTACAGGTTCCTCCCTTTTCTTCTCCAAACTTTCCATCCCTTCTTCTCAGTCCCCCTCAATGGTGAACCAGTCATCCACAAAAAGAATATCTCAATAAACAAATTGTCGGTCACCAAGGGCTTTTTCCTCTCCTTTTTTCCCACAAACTGCCACTGGTGTGATACCCTTTTGGACTTTTCTTTGGGAGTGACTTGCTGAAGTTTCTCTCCATCCAGCTATTTCAATGTGTTTAGAGCTGAATAGCCGTCCATTTTTTTGCAACAGAAGTTGTATATAGAACTGTGGATGATCTACATCTGCTCCATCTCCTTGATGGAGGATCACATCCCTTTTAACGTTTTCTCCTTGGCCTCTTCAATAGGCACCCTTGGCACCTTTACACTAGAATGTTGAGGGAAAGAAAGTTGACCACAACCATACAATGTAGTGATTCCTATCGAATCTGTGCATTCTCAACATAAGTCACTACCACAGTCCCCTGGGGCTGAACCAATTCTGTGTTTTGTGTTCACCACACAAGAAATCACCTGCTGCTACTGTGCCAAAGGCAGTAAATGCTCTAGAAAATTTACCATAGACCCAGAGTCCTGCCCAGCTTCCAGTTCTCTTTGTTTCAAATCAATTTGGTGCTGCTTTGATGGATCTATAAACACTGATATGCTGCTGTCCAGCTGCTGCTTCGACTTCGAGACATCAGCCATCAAGGTTTGAAATCACTTCTGTGAAGAATCAATGGCCGCAAAAACTTTCTCCACCTCAACATGCGATGGTCCATTACTTCCCTTTGAATCTTCTTATGCTTCTCCACTCTGTTAGTGATCTTTCCTTTCTGATTGTGCTTACATTCTTCCAAAGCATATCATAACACATAGCATTCCATGCAAAATATTGGGAGTTTCTTATACACTATATTTTGCTTAAAGGCTCGACTCCCATTTTTAATCATCACAAAAGGATTCTTGGCTGCAAGAGATAATCTCCATATAAATTCGTACATAGCTTGCACGAGAGAACTCCACCACATCCTTATCTACATAGATGTACTTGCCTAGCACTTGAGTGATAGATTTGATCACTCCAGGATCATGAAGGTGAATATTTAGGCTTGGTAAGACCATCCAAGTCGCAATCTGAGTTGAACGAAGATATGGATGAAAATGTGGTGACCATCTAACAACAGACACTCGTTCCTTCATGAAGTTGAAATCCCCCAATACATAGACTTTGACAAAATTACTCTTAAATGCAAATCAAGCTCCTGGATAGAATTCTCCACTAAGAACCATTCAACCATTGAGAAACCTTCAAAAATCCATCAATTCAGGTCTTGAATGTTGAAATCGTGCCACCAAGCTTGTAAGAAATAGTTTTTTTACTCTTTATTCCCCTCTTTAATGAATTCAATAACATGTATACTGTTAATGTTGAGATATTTGTATCTCTTGATGTTTATTTCTTATTTCTATTTCTTCTGTGTACCTCTTATGTAATTTACCCAAGGCTTTTCTCCTATATAAGAGAGTCTTTGGGCTCTGCAAGCGATTCTATTATCTCCACATGGTATCAGAGCATGAGATTATGTGATGATGACTGAGAAGGTAGATAAGAGGAGATACATGAAGCTTGTTGGGAAGCTCATTTATGCTACTATCACCTAGCCAGACATATCTTTTGCTGTAAGCAAGGTGGGCCAATTCATGGTGCAACCCATGCAGATACATATGGATGTTGTCCATATGATTCTAAGATATTTGAAGACTTCACCAGGTACTGGCCTTATATTCAGGCTTCAGCAGAGGTGCATTTCTTGAGGTGACAGCTTGTGCAGATGCAAATTATGCAGAATGCCCTAGAGACATGAAGTCTAGATTTGGCTTTGCAGTTTTTGTTGGGAGCTCACTCGTGTCATGGAAGAGCAAGAAACAGACAGTGGTTGCTAGATCCAGTGCAAAGTCTGAGTACAGAGCCATGGCTCAGGAGAGCACAAAGATGATGTGGGTTTAGACCAGTCTTGATTGATCTTGTAGTTGAGGTACCTCTCTTCCCATGTAGTTTCAATTCAACAATCAAGCAGTTCTATTTATTGCCAATAATCCTGCATTTCATGAACAGACCAAGCATATAGAGGTGGATTGCCACTATACCAGAGACATGATTCAGAAGGGACTCATATCTACCTCCCATGTCACTACTGGAGATCAGACTGCAGATATATTCACCAAAGCACTTGTTAGAGGTCCATTTCAGAGATGTTCCAAGCTGAGCATGATAGACATATATGCTCCAGTTTGAGAGGAGTGTTGAGATATTTGTATCTCTTGGTGTTTATTTCTTATTTCTATTTCTTCTTGTAAATTATACCTCTTATGTAATTTACACATGACTTTTCTCCTATATAAGAGAGCCCTAGGGCTCTATGAATGCAAGCAATTCTATTAGCTCCACAGTTCATAATAATTGTCATTAATAGTAATAGCCTCTCCAGTATGAACATATTCATCAAAAAGAGGGAGCTACATGTATACCCCTCATTCCACCTCATATGAGACTTTTTTATGACCTTCCTTCTCAACACTAGGATGGTTCTTGTCACATTGAATTGACTTCTTTTTGAGATCGATCTTCTTTCCAAACATGACAGGAGAAAGAATCGGAAAAGAAGCATCATGCACTGCTAACCTCTCCTCAACTTCAATTTCAGATCTTTCAGGCATATTATCAAATACACAGACTACATTTGCTACCCTTGGTCTTTGAGGTGTAATCTCTAACACCTAAACTGCACACCTTTTAAACCCAAACTCGACAACAATCTCCCTGCAAAAGAAAGGGCCAAAGCTCCCAACAACACTCAAGAGCCTTAGCTCACACCAATGTTGCTCTGCCACGCTAGGGAACTTACCTCACAATCAGCGTTCTTCTCCGCCAACTTGGGCACAGTCATGTTCGATGCCACGAGCACCTCTTGATGTTGGCCACCTCCTTTGTCCCTCAGATCGATGCTCGAGATCTACAACCTCAGGTCTCCAAGCTTGAGAACACTCCAAAGTAAATGATCTTCAGAAAGCTCTATGATCTTGGCGTGGAGGAGCTCAAAGCAATAGCCTTAGAACTAGACTCAAACAACGTCAAACTACCACAACACGACTCCCAAACCTTGTCTTCCAACCCAAGAGCTTCGCGTACAGAGGAAGCCCTCACCGCAGTAGCTCCCACATTCCATATTTGGGGAAACCCGACCGTAGATCATGGTGAGAGAGGGCTCGATATAAAGTTCCATTAGAGATGATGTCAGATCCAAGGTCCGATATTGATTGACCATCATGATCAGTCATAAATGAGTAAGAAGATGGGCGTTGTTGGTCACCTAGTGTAGGGTTCACTTTGTTGTTTCGCGAGTGTCTTCTCCTTGTCCTTGTTTCACAGTGCCAAGTTGCTTTTGCTACTTGAGAAGGGCGCACATGTTGACCTACCAAAGAATAAAGCCATTTATGCTGGTGAATTTCTTGATCTTTATATTGTGTAACACCATCTCCTCCTTATTTCGAACAAGCGTGGTGACTTCTATATCAATTTGTTGCACGTAAAAGGAGACATGGATCAAACACACAGATAGGCAGGTAAGAAAACAACCACAAGACAACACCCATAACTGGGTTACATTTTTGGCGGTGACAGTAGACCTCTCTCCATATGGTGGAAGAACTGTAGTACAAAGGATTCGAAATACTAATCCTGTGGGTTTATATAGTATTGAATACAAATAAACTACTTTAAATGGGCAAATTGTCAAATCTCCCTAACTGGGCAGACTTCCCAAATCTTTCTGAACTAGAAGATCTCTTAATCTCTCTTAACGGGAAGAATAGACGAGTTAGGAAACAATTAGAATCTAGATAGATCCTTTAATGAATCAGAATCCAGATTGATTTCCCAATCACTCATCAATTAGGATTGGGACATATCCCTAATCAACTAGGATTTGAGGCATGTCGACACTTGTGTTCACTTGTATAATCTTTTTTCCCAGACTTATTCTACCTTTTTTTTTTGAAAAACCTACTTTGATCTTTGGTTTCCTTGCATTCCAAGGTTGATGGTTGTCTTGCTCTTTTTATTCATGTTGCTAATTGGGAAGAGTTTTGGTCAGTATTCAATGTTTCATTCAATGTTTCCAATGCAGGACTTTTATCTGTTGATTTCGGGAATGCCCTGGACTCATCTCCAGGAATACTCCAACATGGGTATGCACTATGGGATGTTTTCCATTGTTGGTAACAAGTTTCATTCATGAGCATTGACAACTAAGCTATCTGTGAACTGCAATTCATTTATCAGGTGGACCATCGACACAAAGTACTATTCTGCTGATGTTTCCATCTGGACAGCTGACTTAGATGACAGGTTCTCTTTGGGAGCACTACCCATTGCTAATAAGCTCGTTGCTCTCGTGATGGTTTTTGATTTAAATGATGTGCGTTTTTATAGCAATTTTGATTTGTTTTTCACATGTTTTTTTGTTGTGACTTGCATTTTTTTGACGTGTGTATCATACGACATTATTCACTTCCACTAGAGAATTGTGGATTGATAGGGATGGGAATGGATTAGATATATGGCGGGTATGAGTTTTGCAGTTGTTTAAAATAACTTTTTATAAATCTTTTTATATCAATGGAGCTCTTATTTCCATACTTCTAAATAGTCTGGATTATTAAGCTCAAGGATCTCTTGTTTGAAGCCTTTATAAGAAAAAACATGAGGAAACAGATAATGGTTTTTTCAAACATATCTACATCAAATATGTATGTATTTTTCTTATCAAGGTCATCTCGGTACATGAAGCTCTGATCATGTATGATCAGGGAGAAGGTTGTTAGACCACTTCTGGTTTTTTTGCATCTTGCAACCAACATATTTCCCAAACTTAAAGCTGTGGCAACCTGGTTACGTGGCAGCGATTTTTACCTTAACAACAAGTCTGCGAATGTCTTTTATTTTCCAATGATGTATGGTGTGAGAATTAAAAGTATGTTTTCTACTTATATTTATTTAGTTATAAGATTTTCATGCCCATGTCTTCTCTTCTGTATAATTGGTATAGCTATATCTTACAGCATAAATTATGGTTCACGTTTGGATTTTTTTTGTTTGATGCCATTTTCTTGTTATTGCCGGAGAAGTAAATCACTGGACTAGTAGTTGTGTACGGCATTAATCAAAGGCTGTCATTAACTGAACATGCGGTGGATGGGGTGGAGATGTCCATATGATACTTTCCACACTGTTTTTCCAAATGTACCTAAAGAAAGTTATCTGCTTTCAATATTTCAAAGAAGTTTTAATCCAACACCAAATTTGGATTTATTTTGAGAGAAGAAACTAATGGATCTAACTCAACACCCCATTTTTGTAGCAGCGGCGCCAATATATCCAAATGCATTTCTTGTTAACTCATGCACATTCTGTTTTCCTAATCATGTCACTTTTACCTTTAAACAATGAAGCTCTGATTGCCCTCCTGGTCTCTTCTTCTGTTCTTATCGTGTTTTCTTTTTGCGTCAATGATCTAGTTCTCATATTATGTTCATGACCCGCATATTTATTATTTGGTACTCACAACCTGTCTGGTCCCTTTTATCTCAATTATAAGTTCCATGTTCCCTGGGACCACCATGTTTACAGTGTTGATTAGCTGTAAGTACTTGTGTGCATAGTAAATTGTATGGAAAACAGCTAATAAGCCTTGCATAATGTGATTGTAGATATGGAGACAACATTACCCAAAATATTAGTATGAATAGATCAAAAAAAGCAGTATAGATAATGTAACCGTGTTTGATAATATGCAATAAGTAAGAAACATACTAGTAACCATAGTTTTAGATGTCATGGCATGTCGGCAGCATGCCAGCTGCACGTGTCGTTTCCCCAACTTTTTCAGCATCGATACGGATGGAGTGCCTCCATTCCCAAATGCAGATGGCAGTGGTATGTTGGTTACCTCGACGATATAATCGAAATTAGTGGCATCTTCTTAGATACTCTAAAATATCGACAAGTATGAGTGATCATGCCAATCTTACGGTCCTACCGGCATGCCTAAGACTTGGAGATGTCAGGAGCAATAAACCTTACTAAGGAGAGTTGTTCACTGTCGTTGTTGGTTCTTCCTTGCTTTTCTTATATTTGTCTTAATATTTGTTGAATATCAGGTCCTTTCTTACTTTCATCATGTAACCTTCTACCTTTATGACTAGTCATTTCTTGTTAAAAAATGTAATAATTCAATGGCATGTATGTTTAATATATGCAAGTTTATATAATGTGTTAATATAATGACCTTCTGATATATAAATGTACATGATCTACATCTTGGCTTCTCTTAAACTCCTAAATGCAAGATGGTAGTGGAAACACATTATTCATAAAATTGGGAACTACCATAAACTTTATTATTTTGAAATTAATTGATTTTATTCAGTTTTGACATGATTCCTGGATTTTGTTAGCTTGCCGGTGGCATGCCTTTTTTTATATTGGCAAAACGGCATCAATATCGATACTTAAAATTTTGCTAGTAACCACTCGGGTAAACAAATGATGGTTGGTTGCCAAGCGTATGAAGTCATGAATTGCAACATTATCTGAAGCCCTTTTGCAGTTTTTGGAATTTGATTGTAGTATTTGACAATTTGTTCTTTGTTGGCATTTTGGAGATTAGTGTTTTTCCAAATTGCTGCATCTCTCTCTCTCTGCCACTTAGATTGTTTTGGAAAGGGTAAGGTATTTTTCCAGAGTTTCACAATTTTAAGATATTGGCATATTGCCAGACACTAAACCTTAGTCAAATAGTCCCGAGTGATTGTAGATATAGCTTGGTACTCGTTTGATTAGGCCGTTTGGGAAGGAGGTGAAGTGGGCCTTTTCAGCACTGAACGCGGATGGGGTGTCGGGCCCTAATGCTTTCCTTGTTTCTTTCTTTAATGAGTTCTGGGATGAGGTTGGCGATGGTGTTCTTGTTGTGTTGGAGGAGTTTGGTCGGGGTAATACTGGGTTTGAAGGTATCAATAGAGCTTTTATTTTCCTGTTGCCAAAGAACGAGGTCTCGGAAAGGATGGAGAACTTTCAACCCATTGTCCAAACTTAGTGAGAGTTTGGATGAGTTGGTGTCACCGCAATTTGTGTTCGTTCCTGGCAGACAAATTGGGGATAGTTTTGACCATGGCCTCGGAGATTGTTGCTAACTTGCGAAGAAGGCATATCAAGGGTGTTTTTTGGAAGGTCGACTTCGTGAAGGCTTATGACAGTGTAGATTGGAGATTGTTGTGGTCGATGCTAGCTAGAAGAGAATTCCGAGATTTGTGGATATCATGGATGAAAAGGTGTATCACCACCACCTCTTACTCGATTCTGGTGAAAGGGCAACCTGAGGGGGTTTTTTTGCCCACCGCAAAGGGGAGTTAGGCATGGTTGCCCACTTGCACCCCTTCTTTTTGTGTTGGTTGATGTACTTCCACAGATGGTGAGTCTAATGGTCACTCATGCCCACTCGGTGGGTTTTTCGTTGGAGGGACATTTCCATTCCAATACATCAATATGAGAACGACACCATCTTCTTCGTTGAAGTGGAGTGTGGAGGAGGTGAGGGAAATGGCGGTGGCATTAAAATTTTTTGGGGAACTCTCGAGCCTGATGATCAACAGAGACAAGTCGACCGTAATCCCTTTTGGCTTAAATGACGAGGAGGCAATGGCATGTAGCAGGGAGTTGGATTGCTTGTGACGGGCATTTCCTATCAGGTATCTGGGTTTGCTGCTTGGTAGTGGACGTCTTTTGCTTTCCGATTGGCTTCATGTGGTGGAGAAATTGGAGAGAAAGTTAGCAGGGTGGAAGGGCTCCTTATTCTCGCGAGGGATTCACATGATTTTAGTAAAGACGGTTCTTATGACCATTCATGTTTTATTCATGTCTTTTGGTTTGCTCCCGATGGGAATCCGACATAAATTGGAGATGATCATGAGAAGAATTTTCTAGGCACATGCAAGTTGGAATGGTTGTGGTTTGTACCTGGTTACTTGGGATACGGTTACTCGCCCCAAGGATGCTGGGGGGCTCGGTATTCCAAAGCTGGAGGAGATGAATCACGCTATGCTATTGAAGTGGGTTGTGCGAATCTGGGGTGACAAGGAAGATCTTTGTTGTAGACTCATCCACAGGATTTACGACACTAGTGCGCAGGGATTGGTGGACCTTCAGCATTCTCGGTATGAGACTGCTTTCCGGAAGGGTATACTAGCGGTTTTATCGGATCTACCTCTTTTGTTTCGCTCGGTGCTTGGGGACGGCTGCGGTTTTTCCTTTTGGAAGGATAACTGCCGGGGACTACTACCTCTCTTTTCCCTCACCTCTATGCGTTGGCTATGAATAAGGATGCAATGGTTGTTAATTTCTGGTCTGATGGGGTTCGGTTACCTACTTTCACTATTGTTTTCTCGGATCAGTGTTTTCTCGATTTTGTTGGTCTTATGGAGGTGTTTGCTCCAGTTGCCGGACCAAGTTCGAGGAGAGATCACTGGATCTGGAGAGATGGGGATTTAACCGAGAGGAAGTCTAACAAGTTGTTGGTTGGTCAAGATGAGCCTCTTCCTGAGGTACTGACTAGAGACTGCGGTACAATCTGGGAACTCAGGATCCCATCAAACGTGAAGGTGTTTTTTTGGTTGCCGAGAAATGGGAGGATCTTCACTAGAGATAGACAGGCAGGAATTTTTCACATTGATGATAACTCGTGTGAGCTCTGTGACATGAAGGTCGAGTCGGATGAACATCTTTTCTGGGGCTGCTTGAAGGCTGCGGAGGTTTGGGTGGTGATGAGGATTGAGTGGATGGATCTTAACAACCAGTCATCGTTCTGGGAATTGCTTTTCAATTCAGGTTTTCACCTAAATAACGACCGTCTCAGGCCTTTTGTTGTTATTTGGGCACTTTGGTTAGTGAGGTATGCGGTTATTTTCCACTCAGAGCGTTTGTATGTTGAGAATGCAATACACCACACTAGGACTCCTCTCGAGTCTTGGCTCCTATATTGAAGTTTCTCCTTATTATATTTTATTGAGGTGAACAGATATGCGAATTTCCCCCTTTTTTTAGCTAAAAAAATAAATGCAAGTTCGATTTTGTTGTAATATAAAAAAGTCAAATAAAACTGTTACCGTATCTTTTTTCTGCAGCTAGCATCTTTTTTGGCATTAAAAGCTTGGGTCATGGACATTGATACTTCAAGGTTTGATATACTTCTTTGCATTGGAAACAAAGTAGATCTTTTGCCTGGGCATTTTGCTCATGCAGAGTATAGAAAGTACTTGCAGAAACGTGGAGAATCATCAAGCGATCCTCACTCAGAGTTCATAGATTTTGGAATTCATGACACTGAGGGTAGCAGTTTGTTGGGAGAGGACGAGGCACCGTGGGAGATTAGGAGATCTTGTTTGGATTGGTGCATCCAGCATAACATCGAATATGTTGAAGCCTGTGCCTCAAATTCTGATTTTGATAAATGTAAGTTTGTGTTTTTAATATCTGAAAGTCTTCGCAATCTTTTTGAGTTGTCTTAAGAGGTCTGCCAGGCAACCTTTGGTAAATCTTCAAGTCTGATTTTCTTCTCATGCTTGAGTTTGAAATCCTATGTCTCCTCTGCACCTACCTTGCATTCATTTTTATAACTGTTGAGTTGGTGGTGGTGGTGGTGGTGGCGGTGGTGGTGGTGGTGGTGGAGGAGGAGGAGGTACATAGATATCGTCCCCTTCTTCTGAGTGAGTGAGCCTGTCACCTGTAGGAGAAAAATACATAATGGACTCAAAGAAGGTGACATCTGCACTAACATAGTACCGTCGTCTAACTGGATCAAAACACCGATAACCTTTTTGGGGTTTTGGAATAACCCACAAACACGCATTTGACAGCTCTAGGAGAGAGCTTGTCAAGGCCAGGAGAGAAGCAATGAACAAATGCAACTGATCCAAAAACACGAGGCGTAAGGGAGAAAAGATCCTTCTCGGGAAACGCAATCGAGAAGGGGACCTTTTCCCCTAACGCAGAAGAAGGCATAGGATTCACTAAGTAACAAGCAGTTAGAACCGCATCTCCCCAATAGGAATGAGGAGCACGGCTCTGAATCAAGAGGGTCCTGGTGATATCTAATAAATGACGGTGTTTCCTCTCAGCCACCCCATTCTGTTGGGAGGTATAAGGACACGACGTCTGATGCACAATACCCTGAGCTTGAAGAAATCGAGAAAGCTGAGAAGTACAAAATTCTAGAGCATTGTCTGAGCGTATGTACTTAATTCTGGCAGAGAAAATGTTCTTAACTTCATTAATAAACGACTGAATAACAGGACCAGCATCAGACTTATTCTTGAGTAGAAAAACCCAACATAACCTAGAAAACTCATCAACAGCAACAAGATAAAATCTGTGCCCCTGATGATCAGAGACACGACTAGGACCCCAAATGTCAAAGTGGAACAACTCAAACAGACTATAACTACTCGGACTTTGGCGACTCTGGAAAGAAGACCGGTGGTGCTTCCCAAGCTGACAGGCCTCGCACTGGAAAGTAGAGCGAGGAGAAATCTGAGGGAGAACATGAATCAGCTTTTGCAGAGGAAGGTGACCAAATCTCAGATGCCATATATATGGAGAAACAGACCCAGTGCGTAGAGAGGATGAGACACCAGCATATGAAGACTGCACTAGTCTGTAAAGGCCCCCTTGCTCACGGCCAGTTCCAATCACGTTGCCCGTAAGTATATCCTGAAACACAAGAGCAGATGGATCAAATATAGCACGGCAATGTAAATCTTTGGTGATTTGACTAATTGACAGCAAATTCATCGAAAATTTAGGTGCATAGAGAACATTAGAAAGTCTCAAGGTAGGAGTCAACTGCACCTCCCCCTGACCAGTAATAGGGGAATAAGTACCATCAGCTATCACCACCGATCGTTCAGATCGAACAGGATGAAAAACACTAAACTGACCTCTGTCACCACAGAGATGGTGTGATGCACCTGAATCCATGATCCATTCTGATAGATCCGCCTTGTAACACGTAGTAAAGGCAAATGCCGTACCTGTCGTGGATGCTGACGCAGAAGCAGCCACCTCCGAAGATCCTGAAGGAGAACTGGTAGACCCAGATGTGCCAGGCATAATCTCTCTCAGTTTTACAACAAATTCATCAAACCTCTGATCAGGTAAGCTCCCAGTCTGCTCTGCAACTCTGGCTGACGCTGGAAACCCATGCTTGGAGTAGCAGGTCTCCTCAGAATGACCTGTCCTGTGACAAAAAGTGCATGATCGACCTCGACCACCACCTCCTCTACCACGGTTTGAGCTACCTCGTCCACGATATGATGTATGACTGCCTCTACGTGAAGCTGCCAGCGCTGAAGATGTCTGCTGTTGTACTGTACTGCTAGAGGATATGGATAGTCTGCTCAATCGCCGATATGCCTCCTCCATCGGAGGTATCGTAGCATCAGTAAGGATCTGAGCCCGAGCTGCATCATACTCCGGATCCAGGGCTGCAAGAAATACCCCAGTCATCACAGAGTCTCTATATGCTTTAAGTTGTTCTGGTGTAGCTGTCAAAGGTATGTAGCCATGCAGCCTCTCGAACATACCCCTCAGAGAAGTATAGAGAGTGTGAAGCGGACGACCATTCTGCTTTGATGTGAAAATATCATGCTGGAGCTGGAGGATCTTAGACTCATTCTTCGCCTGAGAGTAAGTCGCGGCAAGAATGTCCCACATAGCCTTTGCAGTAGGCTGGCTGAGAATATCATTGGCTATTTCCGTGGAAACAGTCCCGGATAGCCATACTTTAGCATACGCATCATCTGCCTCCCATGAGGCGTGTATCCCAGTCTTGTCACTTGGCTCCTCTGTAGTAAGGATGCGCTTTTTGCCATTACACTGCATAAAACTCATGAACTGCATGGCCCACAGTTCATAATTGGTTCCATCCATCTTGGCAATGGGTGCGGAACCTATGAAGGCACCCGAGGATGGAACATCCACCTTGTTGTCAGACATGATGACAACAATTTCTATAGACTGGGACTACAAGAGGCTTAGACAAAGAAAAATGTCTACTTGAACATAAATGAAGGTAGTTGTGGACGTAGATTCAATCCACAAATCCTTGCATGCCTTGAAGTTTTTTTTTTCGAAGAAGTCGACGCTACTGCTGATAGATGCACGGGTCCTACGTGAACAGCGGAATCTCGCGCAGCCTGAGAGGAATCGCGCGTGAGAGGGGCACAGCGGTTAAAATCTTCGCATGAGGAATCTCGCGCAGAGGAATCGCCTGAGGAATCTCGCGCAGAGACGCGCAGAGGAATCGCGCGCACAGCGGAATCGCGCTACACAGCGGAATCGCGCACAGAGAATCGCGCATAGGAGTCCAGAGAGAATCGCCAGAGAGATTAGGGCTTCGCGCACAGAGAGAATCGCCAGAGAGAATCGCGCACAGAGAATCCCCAGCGGAGTCGCCAGAGAGAATCGCGCGTAGGAATCGAGCGTAGGAGGGCTTCGCGCGAAGGTTAGGGCTCATGCGCGAAGGCTTCGCACGCGAGCAGAAGGCGGCAGAGGCGCGTGGTGGCACTCCAGCAAGGAGAGGCGGCGCCTGGCCGAAGAGGCTATTGGTGGGGAAGGAACTAGGGCACAGGGCTCCGGTCTAGGACCGTCGCTCTGATACCATGTTGAGGGAAAAACCGAGATAAATTTCATTAAACCCTAGAGCTCTCTTATATAGGAGAAAAGCTCTATGGATAATTTACAGAAACGAGACAATGAAACTAACATAATTATTCTAACAATAACTGTGCATTTTGAATCGGTTGATTATCTTGAAGTTCCTGATAAATCCTTATGTGACAATCTCTCACATCATCAACCAATGTCATGCTCTGCTATATAAATAATGGTCAACTCTGTTTGCAATTTATGTTAGAATAACTTTATTATGTAGTTTTTGTTTGTCCTCTTTATGTAAATTACCCATAGAGCTTTTCTCCTATATAAGAGAGCTCTAGGGTTAATGGTAATGCATCTTATTCGTTCCCTTCAACATGGTATCAGAGCGACGGTCCTAGGCCGGAGTTCTTGAACCCTAACCCTACCCCACCCGCCGCCCTTCTCTCCCTCTCCTTCTCGAGATCGGCGCCATCTTCTCGAAATCTGTGCACGTCTTCGTCACCATCGCCTGTGCGCCTTTGTCACCATCGCGCTAGCCCTGTGCGTGCCACTGTGCCACCACGCACCGATCGTTCCTGGCCACCAGCCCTTGCGCCAGTGTGTGCGCAACGCGACGCGAAGCCTGGAGCCCTAGCGCCTACCTAGCGCCTGGAGCCTCCCGCCTTTCGTCTGAAGGCTCTCGCCTCCATACCCTAGCGCCTCTCGCATGGAGCCCTCTCGCCTCCTGCAGTGTCTGTAGCGCCTGTCGCGCCTCTTGCCTGGCGTCTGTAGCGCATGTCGCCTCCTGTAGCGCATGTCACCTCTCGCCTCCTGCAGCGTCTGTAGCGCCTATCGTCTGGTGTTCTCCCATCGCCCTCACGCAACAGGGTCTTCCCGCATCTGGAGTCCTCTTCTCTTGCCTCAGGTGGTGGATGCGCGTGTGCACTCAGGTAACTTGTAGTCCTGTGCAGTGTGTGTGCACTATATGTCCCACCTGTGCATGTTTGGATGCACATATCCTGTGCACACGTAATGTGCAGTCCTGTGCAACCTTCATGAGTATGTGCACTATACGTCCCATTTGTGAGTGTGTGGATGCACATGTTCTGTGCACATGAGTTGTGGTTTGAGTCTATGAACAAGTAGACATTGTCGTCTGAGTGTTTAAACCCAGTTACAGTTTATTGTTGTCGTCATGTCAGACAACAAGGTAGATTTTCCATCTGTGGGCGCCTTCAAAGGTTCCACACCCATTGCCGTTACTACGGGTTACAAGGCGGATCTATCAGAATGGATCATGGATTCAGGTGCATCACACCATCTCTGTGGTGACAGAGGTCAGTTTAGTGTCTTTCATCCTGCTCAATCTGAACGATCGGTGGTGATAGCTGATGGTACATATTCCCCTATTACTGGTCAGGGGGAGGTGCAGTTGACTCCTACCTTGAGACTGTCCAATGTTCTCTATGCACCAAAGTTTTCGATGAATTTGCTGTCTATTAGTCAACTCACCAAAGATTTACATTGCCGTGCTATATCTGATCCATCTACTCTTGTGTTTCAGGACATATTAACGGGCAGAGTGATTGGGACTGGCCGTGAGCAAGGGCGTCTTTATAGACTGGTGCAATCTTCTTATGCTGGTGTCTCTCCTATGAGGGCTGGATCGGTGTCACCCTACACTTGGCATCTTCGATTTGGCCATCTTCCGTTGCAAAAGATGGTCCATATTCTTCCACAGATTTCTCCCAAGTCCAATTTTCAGTGTGAGGCATGCCAACTTGGCAAACATCACAGGTCGTCTTTTCCGAGTCGTATAGGTCCAAGTCATCATGGTCTATTTGAGCTGCTACACTTTGATATTTGGGGTCCCAGTCGTATTCCTGATCTTCAAGGGCACAGGTTTTATCTTGTTGCTGTCGATGATTTCTCTAGACTTTCTTGGGTCTTTCTTCTTAAAAATAAATCTGATGCTGGTCATTTTATTCAGTCTTTTCTTATTGAAATAAAAAATATTTTCTCTGCTAAAGTGAAGTACATACGGTCTGACAATGCTCTAGAGTTGTGCAATACCCAATTATCTAAATTTCTTATGTCTCATGGGATTGTGCATCAGACGTCGTGTGCTTATACCTCCCAACAAAATGGGGTGGCTGAACGGAAGCATCGTCATTTGTTGGATATGACCAGAACCCTTTTGATTCAGAGCCGTGCCCCTCACTCCTATTGGGGGGATGCGGTTCTCACTGCCTGTTATCTTCTTAATCGTATGCCTTCGACAGTGTTAGGGGAGAAGATTCCGTTCTTGACTGCGTTTCCCGAGAAGGATCTTTTCTCCCTAACACCGCGTGTTTTTGGATCTGTTGCATTTGTTCACTGTTTTTCTCCTGGTCTTGACAAGCTCTCTCCCAGAGCTGTCAAATGTGTTTTTGTGGGTTATTCCAAAACCCAGAAGGGATATCGGTGTTTTGATCCAGTTAAACGAAGGTACTACGTCAGTGCAGATGTCACCTTTTTTTGAGTCCATTATGTATTTTTCTCCTACAGGTGACAGACTCACTCACTCAGAGGAAGGAGATGACATCTATGTGCCGCCTCCACCTCCTTCTGTTCCATGCCCTAATCTACCACCACAGTCTACTCCACCACCACCACAGTTTACACCACCACCACCACCACCGCCGCCGCCACCACCAGCTACTGTTTATTATCCTCAGGTCTATCAGCGACGGCCCTCTGCTCATGTGCCTCCTCCATCATCCAGCACGCCCGAGGTATGTACTGATCATTTGATATCTAC
The DNA here is from genome assembly GCA_037367405.1 of Ottelia alismoides. Classification (NCBI taxonomy): domain Eukaryota; kingdom Viridiplantae; phylum Streptophyta; class Magnoliopsida; order Alismatales; family Hydrocharitaceae; genus Ottelia; species Ottelia alismoides. The sequence goes on from JAZKJV010000886.1 coordinate 887,218, forward strand.
TGATGGCACAGGTGATTTGAATGTGCAGATGGATGTACAGGGTACTGATGTACAGGGTACTGATGGTACTGTCACTCCTCCAGTCGATGACCTACATATACCTATTGCTCATAGACGACAGAAGCGTGCTCGGACGATGAATCCCAAATATGGGATGGATTTTTGCTCTCAGGCGTCGTTGGAGCGTTTGTCCCCGGACTTTCGCAAGTTTGTTGTTGGGTTATCGGCAGTACACATCCCACGGTCTTATCAGGAGGCCCTACAGAGCAGCCCGTGGCGTTTAGCTATGGAAGAGGAAATGGCGGCGTTGCAGTCACGTGGTACGTGGAGTGTTGTGCATCCTCCACCAGGTGCGTCCATTGTCGGAAGCAAATGGGTTTTACTATTAAGCATCGGGCAGATGGTACGGTTGATAGATACAAAGTCAGGTTGGTTGCTCGTGGGTTCACCCAAACATATGGGGTGGACTATCAGGAGACGTTTTCTCCAGTAGCCCGTCATTCTAATTTCTACCTTACGGATTCTCATTGCAGTTGCTGTCGTCCGCGACTGGCCCTTATTTCAGCTTGATGTCACAAACGCCTTCTTGTATGGTGACTTGCAGGAAGATGTCTATATGCAGCAGCCGCCAGGGTTTGCTGCTGAGGGGGAGTCCAGTATGGTGTGCCGTCTTAATAAGGCCATATATGGCCTGAAGCAGAGTCCACGGGCTTGGTTTCAGAAGCTCTCGGAGTTGATTGAACAGAAGGGCTTCGTCAGATCTACAGCAGATCATACTCTCTTTGTAAAGAGAGACCAGCGAGGTATTGTGATCATCTTAGTGTATGTTGATGATATTGTTATTACTGGCAGCAATGAGCAGGGCATTCAAGCAGCCAAGGAGTTTCTTGGCGAGCAGTTCGTTATGAAGGATTTGGGTACACTTTGCTACTTTTTGGGGCTGGAGTTTGCACGAAACAGGCAAGGTATGGTAATGACACAAAAGAAGTATGTTACGGATCTCTTATCTGAGACAGGTATGGCAGGATGTAGACCAGCTGCTACTCCTATGGATTCTAATGTCAAACTTTATGATGATGACTCTGAGGAAGTAGACAAGAGACGATATAGAGAGCTAGTGGGAAAGCTCTTGTATGTCACTATTACCCGACCGGATATAGCCTTTGCGGTTAATAGGGTAAGCCAATTCATGGAGCAACCCAGGCAGGCTCACATGAATGCTGTTTTTATGATCTTGAGATATCTGAAGTCGTCTCCAGGCACTGGTCTTCTGTTTAGAAGAGATACCTCGATATCCGA